>JAVYIG010008803.1:0-85161 GCA_035222895.1 Strongylocentrotus droebachiensis | reverse complement strand
GTTGCGGGAATCCTACCAAACATTCATTATCAGAAAATAGAAAACGACTGCCAGGCAAATTTATTTCTTACAATAGCATTTTGTATTTTTTGTAGAGTTATTTTGAAACGTAACAAAACCGGAAAAGAAAGAAGAGATACTATATTGAGACATCAGAAAATTAATAGGAATTGATTGTAGCAAACAAACATTTGATTGTAAATTAATCCTCTGAAGCGAGGCAATAAGAGCTGTTGTTTTTTCCCTCGAGACAGAGAGACCTGTAATGTGACTTTTGTTAAAACATATTGGCAGGAGGGACGTAGAAGGCTCAATGATATCCGAGCCCTCAAGATCCCCCCCTCAAAAAAAAAATGAGGGCGCTCAATAATATCTAAGCGCCCCCCCCCTCCCCTCCCCTCCCCAGCAGAAAAATAAAATATATCTGGAGGCCAATAATATCTGCGCCACACTAAAATTATAAGGAGGCCAGGCTCAAAGATATCTGAAACCCCCACCAAAATACTGGGGGTTAAAATGAAGCCCCTTGAACCAAGATGTGGATGCTCAATGTCTGAGCCACCTCCTCCTCTTCATCCCTCCTCCACCCAATATAGCAGGGGAGCTCAACCCCAACCCCTGTTCCCATAATCAAATTTTCAAACTAAAAGGGCCTAGTCGTGCGAGCGCGAGCTGATTTTTTTTTTTTTGGGGGGGGGGGGGGGGAGGAGGTGTATTTTTCTATAGAGACCTGAATTGTGACCCCTGTTTAAATATATAAGGAGGAGAAGGGGAGGGGTTGATATCATCCGAACCCCACCAAAATATTTGGGGGAGGGGGGGGGGGGTCTCGATAATATCTGAACCACACTAAAATATAGTGGGGCTCATTGATTTCTTAGACGCCCCCACCGTTTCAGACGTCTATGCTCTTGTATTATTATGCAACACGATTCTCTACTTTCGTGAAACATTCCAGGATTCTCCAAGCCACCGCAACCTCCCACCTCTCTACGTTTCATTTACATGCATATGCCTCCTCTCTTGTGATATACTTTTCCTTCATCTCTCATTACTGTTCTCCATCCTCCCTCTTTCTTTCGCTTATTGGGGAATAAATGGTCCCCTAACACATTTCCCTCTCTCTCTCCTCTATGTGCATATACTTCAATACAATTTTATGACCTCTCCTCTCATTCTTTTCCTTCCGCTCCCAAGCAATTCTCTCATTTATTTCGGTACGAGTGGTGCCCCCTCCATCTTTATTTTCATGCATTTTGGTCCCCTTGTGCGATCTCTCCTCTCATCATTTTCTTTCCTCTCTTATATTTTCTGCTTTCAGGCAATTCTATCTTTTCTTCTTTCTCTTTTTTGATTATAAATGGTGCCCCCCTTCCCATTTCTCTATCTTTCATGTCATACATTCTCCTCTTTTGCAATCTCTCTTCTTATTAATTTCCTTCCTATTTCATGTTTTTCTGCTCTCATAATTCTCCCCTCCTTATTTGTACTCTCTAAAACATCTCTTCCTCCACGTTCGTTTGTCTCCTTCTTTCCAGCTTCCCAATCTTAAAAAAAAGAAACACAAACAAGATATTTTCTGTTGCAATGTATGTATATTCATTAAAAACAAGTATAATATAATTATTATGAAGTAGCACGACTTGCTAATGTCAAAGTATAGATTTTTATAAAATTCATAAAAAAAAGTGCCTAAAACGACCAAAATTCACTGTCGGCCCCTCCCCCCCCCCCCCCGAAAAAAAATCATATCTTTTGTAGGGAAGACGGGAGTCATTGTACCCCTATCCCTGCCCATTTTTTTTTACCTCGAAATTATTTTGATACAATTTTTGGGGCTGAATTTGTTTTAACGCATATCCCCCACCCTCACTGAGAGCTCTTTCTGCCAACCTGATTCCACGCCTACCCCCCCCCCCCCCCCCCCTACTGAGAGCACTATCGGCCAGTCAGATATTGACCAAAAACAAAATAGGCTCACATTAATTTTTAGCACTTGGGCCCCTCCACTTTGAAAAACACTCTGTTGGCCCTAGAGTATTTAAATGAAAAGCAGTTTCGGAAGATGGTTCATCAAAATGATTATCTAGTGGTCGTATCACTTGACTGGGGATGCAAACTTATGTCTTTTGGCAATTTCATCTTCAATTGCTTCACCGCACCCAGGTGTTAATGGGTAATGTTAGCATTGCCATGGAATTTAATCTTATGAACAGGCTAATATTACATTGTGAAGCGCTTTGAGCAGGTTAATACTTGGTATAGCGCTTTATAAAAGTAAATTATTGTTATCATTATTATTATTTTTTACAAAATGGGGGCTATGGCCACTTCCCAAAAACCAATCAAAAGAAGAAAAAACAGGAATTCCAATATGTTTGGCGTAAATCCTTGATATGACTTAGCACTTCCATTCCTATCCTGATCATCACCTCCTGATCTATCCACAATCAGGAACAACACCTTTGATGGCAAGGATGTGCTGTATAAAAAGAAAATGAAGAAGCAAAAAATGAATGAATGAAAAATGAAAAACTCTGTGTAGCAACCTTATCTGGGATTCCATGACATTTGCTTCGGCAACAGTTGCTCCCTATAAATTCCATGATACACTAATTGAATGATGAACTTCAACCATGGACTCGACACTTTACAAAACCTAAATCCTAACACTAAACCTAACATTGAAACCCTAACCCTAACCCTATAGCTTAGAAGAAATAAAGCCCGGATCAATTGTCGGCGGAGCAAGTGTCGTATCACTGTAATCAGGATATTCATTCATAATCAATAAGCAGATACACCCAGCAGGTCACAGAAGAAATGAGATCCTTCATGGCAAAGATGTAAATGTAAATCTGAATCAACTTAGCATGGGCATCAATCGGAATATGTTTGTGAAATAGATTGACATCTTCCCCCAACCCCTCCCACCCCTACCTAGCATGGTTACATCGACATACCGGTAAAGAAAGCACACACACACAAAAAAGGAGGATATCCCTCCCCCCCCCTAAATAAGGAGACTTTAAATATTTAAAAAAAAAAAAAAATCATCCCCTTCCCCACCCCCCCCCCCCCATCTGATGTCCATGCGACTATTTTTCAGCCTGATGACACCCTTTACTGTCCCCATAGTCCATATATTTTTATTTTTATTTTGTGTTTGTCTTCAAATAAAAAAGGTTCATACATGTACATATGAAGAAATTTGCTTACTTTTACAACATGTTGACATCACCATTCTCGGACAATCCAGAGGATAGTACCGGTACTGATAATTTTGTCTGTAGGCAAAACAAAATGAAAAGTCAATTCAATACATGATATAAAATGATTATCCCTAAAATGTTGCTCCCTGCTAGTAATTTTATACATTATGGTTCGTGACAGGACAAGTAAAATCCAGGAATCTGCCTTTTTCAGGAGAAGTAATAGTTCTTCACCAAACGTGATGCATGAAACACAGCATAACTCGAACATTTTAAATGGGGGGCGGGAGAGGTGACACTAAAATTTAACCACAAATTCACCGCATTAACCAACCCCTTTTAGGTCCGATTTTCGGAAGTGATTTTAAGTCATTAATTTTCGTCGTAATGTAGGGATTACGATCACATGACATAGTCTAGTACTGCATTAGTGGTTATTTTTGGAAATTTCGCAAGTCAGACCTCACAATTTCCATTCCAATATGATGGCTATTTATAGTAATGAAAACATTACAAAAATTGAGAAATTACATGTAAGCTTATATGCGATTTCCCCACCTTGTCCCAAATCGCAAAAATATTTGTAAGCAAAACTATTGTCTTATGTTCAGCATCATTTTATAGAAAGGTTAAATTAAATAATTCACTGCTCTGGTATAGCGCCTTTATTTGTTGCCCTGAAATCTATTATGTAATTCCACATTTATCGATAATTTATCGAACCTGAACGGAAATTTTTCATCCCCCCCCCCCCCTCCGGTTTTTTTCTCTCCAAATTTTAAAATATTTAACAAAAATTAATGTGACTAGAGCTGTAGCAAGTTCCCCAGAATGTCAGGAATGTGACATTTTATCACAAACCCTTAATGGACGCCTCAAGGCTCAATTAATATTAATCACAGAACCCCCTCCATTCACGCAGGATTATCAGTAGACTTCTATACCCTTCCATCTACCCGGTGGTCAGGGCCACCTGTACAGGCCGTTAAATTAAATTGGTTTAGTCTAATTTGTTAATCAAATTTTGTGCAATTTCTTTTGTGCTTTTTTTTTTTAAATTCACTTCTGTCACATATGTATTGGTCACAGTCAATGTCAATGACAATTACACACATTTACTGCTGCCAATTTATTTTATATTAGACTCTAGACCCTACGTTTTTTTTTACGCCAGTAACTAACGGTTAGCTTGTTTGAAATTGGGGCTATGAAATTGGTTGGATCTATTTTTATATAAATTTGCTCATATGTTGCGGATACTATTTCACATTAATTTATTTTTACCCTTTCGGGTAGAATAAGTAAAGTTATAACGCCTACCGCTACCTACCCAAGAACGAATAATTCGTACACAGCCCCAGGCCAGCCAGCTCGGCTCGCAGCCCGGCGCGGCCAGGGCAGGCCAACCACAGCATGCACAGCACAGTCAAACAGGATTTCAGCACAACTCACTCAGTCACAGCTCAGTAACAGCTCAGAGTCAGACACGATGAAAAGTAGCAGCTAACAGTTCATTTACCCAGAGTCTAGTGAGACACTAGATCCCCAAAGAAATATCCAATGTACGGCCGACCGAACCAGTCCTGGATAATTATGTAGTGCGGATATTTCCCCCTTTGTTTTTTAGGAATTAGCGCCGGCCGACCCAAATCTCAATGTTTTACAGGCGATGATGGCGTAGCTAGCTCAGTCAATCTCGATCTCTGGCTCAGTACAGTACATGAATCGATCATAAATGTCATGCAACGCAGGTTAGCCGAAAACTTCAGCAAGATACTACTCCAAATCGTTGGGCGATTTTAGAGCGGACTTTTGGCGAGAAATGAATATACGAACGTAACTGACTCGTGATAAACGCATGATGGCGTCGGTCACTTTAGGCTTTTGATTCACGATCTTTCGATCTTTCGCAATGAATTTTATTTTTGAAACCTCATCTATTTTCTCTTTTTTTGGATAGTGAACGAGTTCGATTTTCTCTCATATTTTCAGACATCGTTAATTTGATATTTAGCGAGAGGATTCAATACAAATTAATTGGATTTGAGGTGATTTTACATTGTTAACCAATGCCTTTAATAGTATGTTTCATAGGAGGTCAATTGATTAGATTTTGGAGTACAGCATATTTAAACTACAAACAAAATTTACTATTTTTTACCAAGATGCTACACTGATATAAGAGAGAGAGGTTGTCAATATAAATACAACATCAAAAGTAAGTTCCCCCCTAAAGAGCCCCATCAAATCTTCCAGTGGAAAAATCAAGAAAAAAAATGTAATTTTTTGTTCATGTTGTGATCATTCAGCCGTTAAGTCACGGATGTCACTAATTTTCGAGAATCTGCTTCCTAACAACCCTAGCTATATCCAATGCTTGGTTTCAACTTGAATAATTTGTTATACTCGAAGATTTGATGGGGTTCTTTAGGGGGAAACTTTCTTTTGATGTGTTTAATTTTGATTTATTTTTATCAAAAAAGCAGGGGTATATTTTTCTGCAAAATTGCTTTCAGATTCTTTCTGTATGTGTTGCATTGTCTGATGCTTTGTACAAGTATTGTCATTGCAGCTTGGTGATGTATTCCTGAAATGCGATAGTTGAAAAGCTGTCGTACATATCAGTCACACTAAAATTACATACTCTTCTTAGCTACCAAAATGACCTAATTTGTTAATGTATTTTTTTTTACTCCCTTTGTTTTCCTAGACAATTTTCAACAGCAGGTACTTCAAAAACTTCAGAAGCTGGAAGATGTCCAGGCCCAGATAGTGGAGACGCTGGCAAACCTGGTTGCCAAATCATCAGTGAGTTTACGGGCAGGTCCTGCCGACCTGCAGGAGCCCTTTGCGGAACCGCTCAAGACAGGGAGTGAATTCGACTTGCTCGAAATGAGACTCGTAGAGTCTGATTTTAAGAAGAGAATGGTAAGTTTAAAAATACTTGCATACTAATTTGGCATTATTTGATCATCCATTCAAATGACTTTGTTTTTCCTTTTTGTACAGGTTTAATTATCTAAACCTGAAATATCCTGAGTTTCTGATTTATACATGCCTTGATTACTTTATAGCCATGTTTAAAAAAAAAAGTGAAAGCCTGTGAATTTTGCAAATGATAAATTAATATTTACCGCATCAGGGTGAAGGTTTTAGCGGAGAAACATTCATGATAATGTCTGGAAATGAGACGGTTGGCTCCTATTTATGTGAGAATCTACGGCATTGTAATTGATAATGGTTCTTTTAATTTCAGATCAACTACCTGAGTCTAGTCGGCGGGGGCAATATTGCCCAAACAAGTCGGCGTATCATGAAAAAGCTGGGGTCAAATAATCTTTGGTCAGATTTCAACGTGAATGGGAGGAAGGGGAAGCGTGGTCTGAAGTCAACAAGATTTGTTCCCGTCATTGTCAGTAAGTAATCAATTAGTATATGATTAGCCAATTTCAATTTTATTTTATATGTTTCTGGATTCACCCGATGAGTTACAATGATTGGTGATCAATTGGACATTGATGGTCTCTAGCAACCTTGCTGCCTTTGAAGTCGCATAATAGCATTGTTTTCTGCTTGTAAGGTAGCTGTTGAATTTGGCCTCTAAGGAGTAGTTATGTTTTATGCCCATCTGAACAAGGAATTACTTATGTGAGAGTGTGCAGATGTGTATCCATGTATTTCTTCATACAAAAATGCCCATTTTTGCAAAACAAAAAAAAGGGGTGGGCCATAACATGGGAACCGACATACTATTTTCCCCTAATACATTTGAGAGGAGTGTAATGATATTGATTGTCCGAATTGCCATGGAATGACCCATTTGTCATTTAAGGTGTGTAATCTGTATCGTCTTATTTTAATGTGTCATCAAAAATAATTTTAATATAATGATCCATGGCGTCTGCACTTACGTCTTTCAGGAGCCTGCATGAAGACCGACCAGGGCGCCAAAGAGATGGAGATTGAAGAAGTCGTAGGGGACTTTCTCAAGCGAACCCCATTTCTTCCAGGAGGAAAGAAATGGAAGGTAAATTCCTTTTACTTTTGTTTGTGTTTTTATTTTTTATTTTTTATTTTTTTCTCTTTATATTATGTGGATTTCTATCAAAATACAAAAATATGTTGCAAGAGAATATCAGATCAATTTACTATTTCAAAGGGCATTCAGCCTTTTTTGACCAATTTTTGTTTGGACATTAAAAAAATGTGTATTTCAAAGTTATCTTTTGATTGAATGAGTGAAAATTCTGGTGTTACGTGTATGTTCCCTTTTAAAGGGATAGACCCAATATCTGTAAAACAATATTGTACATGAAGCACATCATTAGTCCAGTTTTGCCCTTGTTGATAGGGGTGGCCGGATTCACCTCACTGCCACCCTAGCTTATCCAGACGTCAGTTTTTAGGCATTGGTCTCGAGACTTAATATTTTGTGGACAGGCAATAATATTTACTTATGTGCAGCCTCTTCAGATATAATTTTGGTTCATAATTTACATTATGCCAGTTTGTCACCAAATGAGCTTGTATAGGCGCTGTTTTTAGGGAGGGGGAACATCATGCCCCCTAGTTTTTTATGGTTTATTTGAAATGAACATTTAATTTATAAATAAAGGTTGTTTGCTCTGATTTGCAGAAACCTGATACCGATGGGGCTAGAGTTCCAGCTGTCGCCGCCGAAGATGTTGCCAAAGATGTTGCTGATGTTGCAGATGCCACTGAAGACGAGGAGGAGGGTGTCATGGAGAATTAAAAAGGATAAACGCTGATGACATCTGTTCTCGATTCGCTATGTAGTTACATACTGGCTTCTGATAAAACTCATTTATAGAACAAATCTGGACCTAACTACAAAATCTTTGGTGGATCAAAAGGACAATATATTAAATGGTATTTGAGACATATACAGTTCTCATAAAGGTTTTACCGGAGGTCAATCACACCAATTATGCCAAGTTTTCTTTGTCATTTAGTTGGTACATGTTTCAGTATGAATTAACAACATCTTTCAGGAATCAAAGAGGAAATTACAGGTTCTATAAATCACTCAAGTTACTTTTGTTGAGTGTGCTGTAACCAAAAATGCTACATATGTGCTGCCAAATTCTTAACACTAGATATATTTATAGTCTTGCCTTTTCTCTAAATAGCCCGGTAGATTTGAGTTTTCATACTTGCCAGTTATATGACATATTTTCAACTTGTATCTCATTAATGTAAATAACTATGTGTTGATTATGATGGATTTTGTTTTTCATGGAAGATGAAAGTTCTAATGCTGGCTTCTGATAAAACTCGTTTATAGCACAAATCTGGACCCGACTACAAAATCTGTGTGGGATCAAGAGGACGATATAGTAAATGGTAAAACTATACAGTTCTCGTTAAGGTTTTACCAGAGGTCAATCACACCAATTATGCCAAGTTTTCTTTGTCATTTAGTTAGTACATGTTTTCAGTACAAATTAACAACATATTTCAGGAATCAAAGAGGAAATTACGGGTTCCGTAAATCACTTGAGTTACTTTTGTTGAGTATGCTGTAACCAAAAATGCTATGCGTGTGCTGCCAAATTCATGACACTAGATATATTTATAGTCTTGCCTTTCCTATGTATAGATTGGTAAATTTAAGTTTTCATACTTGCCAGTTATATGACATATCTTCAAATTGTATCTCATTAATGTAAATAATTATGTGTTGATTGTTACTATGTTATATGATGGATTTTGTATTTCATGGAAGATGAAAGTTCTAATGCTGGCTTCTGATAAAACTCGTTTATAGCACAAATCTGGACCTGACTACAACATCTGTTAAGGATCAAAAGGACAATATGTGACCCGGCACCACAAAACCAACAAAAAGTCGCAACCAGCGATTCTCCGTAATCAGCTAAAATGTAAATTTAGGTGAAAAAAATAGATTTTTGTTTTTTTGCATTTTCTGAAAGAGTGGTCTTTTCTGTACCTAGTATCAAAATATGGAAGTCTAAAACATAGTAGAAGATGTGTTTTAAACGGTTTTTCTAGACCAGTTTTTTTCGCACAGCCTTCGGTCTCTTCCAAAATTTGATCACTTTTCCCGAGCGAAATTATCGTAGTCCGGAAATGGTCGGTCGTTGCTAACGGGTCGTGCTACGCGGGCTGTGATTGGTCCGTTATAGCAATCAGTGCGGCGCGCCATTTGTATCCGCTTTCACATCCGAGTTCCAGATTTGCGTTCGTCTTATATTCTCCGTTAACGACTTCGAGTAGCTTGATTGTACATCACATATCCAGAATTTGTTGATCAAGAGTAGACCTAAGAACATTATTATATTTTATACATTTGAGAGTGACTAGTTGCGAAAAAGTTGTACGTGAGCAGAGCCGTGGGATGGTACCGGGGTGCACCAACGCAGATGCCCGGGTAGCTCGGGCGGTCAACGAAGCGATGATGCGGGGGCTAGCTGCGGGGGATCAGGCCAACCTTACAGCTTTGCTTACTGAACACTTCGGGCAAGACAGCGACGAGAGAATTCCTGATAATGTGGTTACAAATAATTGCCCAGATGTATACAAAACAAGATAGGTGACAAGCAGTGTTATGTAAGGGGGAACAAAAAGACTCCGGGTCCACCATGAATAGGCATTGTCTAGTGCAGGTGTCTCGGCACTATGTTGCAGTTCACTTAATCTGTCCAATTACAACTCTATACATTTACAACATAATAACTTTTGAAAGACTTAAGTCCACACATTGAAACCTCAGAAACATAATGAACAGACTATGTTTGACCATCAGGCCAAATTTCAGCCTAATCTGAAAATCTCTTCATAGTGGTTGCTATGGCCTTTTGATTCACCCTTCTATTGATTTCCCTGTGGTTTGCTTGCTCCGCATGCTTGAATAGCCCCAAACTTTAAAGCTCTCTTTCTCACAATTGAATACCAGTAACCTCCCTCACCAGCTCCTTTCATTCACTAAATTGAAAGGGTTAGGAAGCTTCAATTTGGACAAGTAATATACCATTTTAATGAGGAGAACTTCTTTCATAATCAGATGAAATCAGGAAAATAATATTTTGCGACTTTTTGGTGGTTTTGTGGTGCCGGGTCACATATAGTAAATGGTAATACTATACAGTTCTCGTTAAGGTTTTACCAGAGGTCAATCACACCAATTATGCCCAGTTTTTTTTGTCATTTAGTTGGTACATGTTTTCGGTACGAATTAACAACATCTTTTCAGGAATCAAAGAAATTACGGGTTCTATAAATCACTCAAGTTACTTTTGTTGAGTATGCTGTAACCAAAAATGCAATATGTGTGCTGCCAATTTTTTTACACTAGATATATTCATAGACTTGCCTTTTTTATTAATAGATTGGTAATATTGAGTATTCATACTTGCCACTTACTATAATGACATATCGTCATCTTGTACATTTTTTTCTTGTAAATAACCATTGTATCTGTGGTTTCAAATGGACCATCCCAACCAAATTTCTGTTGGCTGTTTATAATCTTATTTAAGTCTATTTTACGCCAATTTTTCAACCGTATTTCTCTAGATTTTCTCCTTGTGATATTACTTGTCTATCACCAGCCTGAAATAGACGTCTATTGGATGTTCGTATACCACATGGTGTTATGAAAACTTTCAGTTGTGAATACTTTATCACCACGGAAACCTACAGAGAACATTGTATCTTTTTATAAGTAACCTTGAAATACATGTACTATTATTACCAAGTCTTTGAACATTTATTTATGTTTGATAATAAAATCCTGAAATCGATCAAATGTGTGACCCAGTATTTATTTCATATACCATTTGTATTTGTTGAACATTCTTAACACTTTTGCAGGACGTTCTTAAATGTTTGTTGCGCATTCTTTCAACGCCCGAGACATTTTCAGACATTCTATAAAGGTTTTCTGAACAATCTCCTAAAACGTTTTATGAACGTTTTAGACGTGTTTTAAAAGGTTTTTTAAACGTTCTTAAAACGTTTGTAGACCATTTGGACGTTTAGAAAACGTTCTATAAACGTTCCAGACGTGTTTTAAAAGGTTTTTTAAACGTTTGTAGAACATTTGGACGTTTAGAAAACGTTTTATTAACGTTCCAGACGTGTTTTAAAAGGTTTTCTAGACGTTCTTAAAACGTTTGTAGTGCATTTTAACGTTTTAAAAACGTTTTAAGAACGTTCCAAACGTTTTTAACAACGTCAACAATATATTTAGAACGTTTTCAAAAGGTTTTTGGACTTTTCGAATGTCTGAAAGGTTTTTAAAGGGTTTTTTTTGGTTCTTTTAACGTTTAAAACACGTTTTTAAAACGTCCAATAAAACGTTTTAAATACGTCGAAAACCTACCACATTTTGACGTCCAAAAAACGTTTTCACAAAACGTCCAAAAACCAACTTGGAACGTTTTTAGAACGTTCAGAAAACGTCCAATTGTTAGTTGGGTTATGACCAAATAACCACTTGACCAAGCAACGAGTTTTTTGTCCTTTAACCGATGGTGGTGATAAATAAGTAATTATTTGGTCTTTTTAAGCACCTTTATCGATTGGTTTCACAGGTTATTCAAGGTTGATGGTAATAATCACCTTACTTACACCAGCTAATCGTCTCATTGTTCTGTCCGTGAATCTCTGGTTATATTAAATTAGTAATTCTGAGGTGTCTTACACACCTCTTTAAATTGTTTCAAAGTTTCCATAACTTTCTTGGTGATGATCACGTGGCTAAACCTGATTACTAATCTAAGCTGTGAATCTGTGATATTAAGGTGTGAAAAATTAGTCATTATTAGGTGTCTTTAAACACCTGTTTAAATTGTAGTCAAAGTTGCCATAAGTTCCGCGGTGATGATCTCGTGACTCAAACGGATTATTAATCTAAGCTGGGCATCTTTGATTTTTAGGTGTGAAAAATTAGTCATTATTAGGTGTCTTAAAACACCTTTTTAAACGGTTTTAAAGTTACCACAACTTTCTTGGTGATGATCACGTGGCTAAAACTGATTACTAATCCAAGCTGTGAATTCGTGATATTTAGGTGTGAACAACTAGTAATTCTTAGGTGTCTGAATACACCTTTTTAAATGGTGGTCAAAGTTACCATAAGTTCCGTGGTGATGATCTCGTGACTCAAACTGATTATTAATCTTAGGTGTGAATCTGTGATATTTCAGGTGTGAAAAATGAGTTATTCTTGGGTGTCTTGATGGTTTCACAGTTACCATTTAAGTTCCGTGATGATAATCCCGTGACTGTTGGCATATTTACATTTGCACCAGTTGATAACTGACTGTTGGCATATTTTCATTGCACCAGCTGATAACTGGTCTGTGTGCATATTTCCAGTTGCACCAGTTGATGACTGACTATTGGCATATTTCCAGTTGAACTAGTTGACACCAATTAATTTGCATATTGAATATGGGGTGCGTACAGATCTGTTTTTTAAAACAATTTATCTGAATTTACAGCATATATCTTAATTACTGATGATTTAATTATATGCAATTCATTTCTAAAATACTACAAATATAAATTACCAGTTATTAGGACATTTCGTTACTTTGTATGAATTAAATTTAATTAAAAATGAATATTAAAGGGAAACATTAACTATGAACTAAAATAATTTCAATAAAATACAAGTATATAACAAAAAATTCGATTAAGTAAATTATTTAAGTCTACTTATTACCAAAACCTTTACATTGGAAATACAGACGTACCAGTATTGAAGTGTTGTTGCCATTCAACTGGTTGGAACTTTTACCAAATGGTTCTACTGGCTCAGCTAGACCAGTTGAATTCTAACTGACCAGGATCAACTGGATCATTAAGCCCATTTCAATTTCCAGGGTTACCAGTTGGCATTAACAGGTTCGTCAACTGGACCAGTTGCAACTAGCTTTTTCTTCTGGGATGTATGCACCCCCCCCCCTCTAATCCCAAACTGCTGCCGGCGCGCCTGGACGTGATTATGGAGGATCCAAAACACGATGTTCAGAAACGGGATGAGAACGTCATTATTTTGGTTCATTTATTGTGTAACATTTGCGTAATTATTGGGTTGAACGCGGGTTACAGTAAAATATTTCCCCTTCGACGTAAATTTCACGTGCATGAAGAACATGATTCATCTCAAGTCAGCCTCTTAATATTCACGTGAATTTCACGCATATATTTTGACTAAAACTATTACTAACGCTTCACGTGTTTCTGTGACGTGATTATAACAATTCAAAAAAATGTGATAATTTCGTTTATGAAGATGTAATTTTATAACCAAACCAAAAACGGGAGTATTAGGTTAACAAACCATGGTCTCCAAGGTAGGGATAATCACGTTATTATAACGGTGATATTCCAGTGACAATTGCGTGATTTAGTGTACGTGTTTTATAAGTGACCTAGTGCAAAAAACGTGTTACACAATCACGGAAATGTCAAGTGTTTGAAAAACGTAAATCTGTTCAAATCGATACCTTGATATTGACGTGATTTTTACGTGAATTTGTTTGTTGGGAGTTTACCTTAGGAATACCAGGAAGCTGATTGTAGAAGCGCACATGCAGAATTGGACGGTTCTGATCCTCCAGAAGGGTCTTAGGTATGAACGGTGTGCATAGCATTAGCTTTGTGACTTGACTCGCAGACTTTTCACCAGGGAAAAGAAAGTTGTAGATCATTGTTGGTAGTAACCAGGAAAAATGATCAAGTTGTAGCTCGATTCTGTCAGTGAGTATCGCATACATTTTGCTCTCCAAATGAATACGCCTGATCTCTCCTGTGGTGTGACAAACATATTAAAGCATATACTGCTATTAAAGAACATTACACTCTTTAAAACTCACAACCATGATTATAAGGATGAAGTGGGAACGTTGGTCTCTCTTCTCTCTTAAAAGGCTTCCTCTAATTTTATTCTTTTTTATTATAAAGTGTTGCTGCGCCCCATCAATCTATTGCTTAAGAGAGGGAACACCTATACGTAGTGTTCTCAGTGAAATCGGTATTATTTTATTTAAAGCGAAGAAGAAGATAAAACAACAACTACCAATTAATTACATTAAAAAAACAAAAACACGAAGAAAACAAATCATCGCACCTTCATCATCACTTCCACAATGTAGAACCATTCCCACCACTTCATTGTCGTCAATAACCGCACAGTGAGGCATTGATAGGGTAAGTGGCTTCTTGAAACTCAATCCCGATGGGAAACATCTGAACCCGAAGCTCGCTGCAATTTCGTTGTCTTGAAGACTTATGCCATTCGGTAGGTCAGTGAAAACCTCGATGCTGATCATTTCACCGTCTTCCAGCGCTCCCGGAGGAATGGAAAGCTTTACATTGTGAGCAGGGATAGATAACTCCCCTCCAAGATGATCCAAGTAGCCTAAAAGTTAATAAATAACAATATCCTCAATGTAGTCCCTCCTCCTGCTCTGAAAATTGACAAAGTATAAAGGAATGTCCTTTTCAAATTGCTGTTCTTTAAGATATCTAATAAAGTAAAACTGTAAGGACTGAGGATGTTATTTGATTCAAGTGTAAATATCTGGTTGCAATAATGTGAATTACCCTCAAATTACAGGAGTGCATGAACAACGCTCCAATTTATTACAGGATACCTCCCTTGAATACTGAGTCAAATATAGGGTCCCTAATACTAGTAAATATAATAACCGACATACCTGACGCCTGCCTGGCGGAGCTCCGTTGAGTTCCGCTTTTACCAATTCGTGGCGTTAAATTCTGACATGAAAATGAACATCATTTTAATTTAATTCTTTTAATCTTGTATCAACTTAAACACTAAGTTATATCATTGAATATCATGGTCTATAACGTACCATATTGCCTCTGTTCCCCGTTGCACACACACACACAAAAAAAATCACCACTGATGGTAATTTTGCCATCTAGAGCCTAACCGCAGGGAGAGATCGGCCCTGTATTATAGAGGGGATTCCAATCATAAAGCCCTCTAGCGTTCTAAAGTGGAAAGTCTTGTTGTTGTTAAATAGTAGAATATGCACGTCGTGTATTACCGCTGGCCTGAAACACTAAATAGGATTCCTGCCGACACATGTCATGATAAGTTTGAAGAGCATTAATCAATGTATCTTTTCGTTCATTTTCAGACCAAATATGATGTATTTGTGCAAAGGTTATGTTGCTTCAAAGAAGGGTTATTGAATAATTTTTTGTTGGCATGCCCTCAAACTTTGCTGGATCCTGACCCATATTAAACATGGATTAAATAAATGTTATGTGTAATGAAAAGCCAATATTGTGGAGCAAATTTTGACATCAAATTTATTTGGGGCCAAAAATAAAACTGTCAGAAATGTGTCAGAACTCGAGTTGATTCAAACTTTTTATTTAAAAAATAACAACACATTTTTAACGTGGAAATTGAATTATTACAGGATTCATATAATGAATATTCTTAAATATTAAGTAACTCAGAGCACAAAAAAGTGATAAAATGAAGGAGATATCGTCGATTGAAAATGTGCCTTCTCCAAGAGCTCTACGGCACGGGTCAAACCGGTCGGAGTGCATATAAGATAAGCTACTGTCCAGTATACATGTGCAACACAACTTGACATCATTCACATTATTAAAACGAAATTCCTAAACAAAAAGAAAATCTGAAGTGTAATTTGGTGGTCTAATGTGCTATCATGCAAGTTGTGAAATTGGTTCCTTCATTTCTGAACATCCGGTTTTAAAACAGGAGCATTTATATCCCTTTTATAATATTATATATTTAGATACTACGCTTATGTGCATAAAGTAAACAATCTATACTTCACTGTTGCCCATGGAGTTTAAGTGATTTGTTTACGTATTTTCAAGAACACGATGAAGCTATTATTATAAGATGATTAAATCCTGATAGATACATTTCATATGCTCTGAGAATTGTATTGTTCTTTGTGAAAAGTCATAAAGATCGATCAATAAAGTTGTAAGAAGACATACATTTTATCTATCGAGAATAACTATTTTGTCACAATCAATTCAGGAAAAGAGGCAAAAGCGAAATGTTCAAATTATATTGGCACCATTGTACATAATCTAATATCAGTCTAATCACTTGAGATTGATATTAAACTTCACATTGGCACTATTACTGGGAGCATAGTTACTGGATTGTAACATTCACATGCCTAAAGAGTATTTAGTTTAAAGCCCCACTGCACTTATACTTTTTTGTACCCACTTGCGCCCTGTATGTAGCAAAAAATGCCTAATCGGTAACCATTGGTCCCCAATGATCCTATTTTTCTCATGTTAATTGAGAGCTGATTTGATGAGATAGCCACCTGTTAGTGACCTTGCGGGGTGGTCTAATCCCTCCTGTAAACTAGTTCAGATGGGCTTTAAAAAAAAATTAATCTCGATTTATGTTAATATCTTAAAAATAATAAGAGGTGACAAAAAATGAGAAATCACTCCTGAACTTGTTTGATGAATAAATCTAATTAAAAACACTAAATATTGCTGATACATAACCTCCTCCCTATCGTAGAGTGAAAATGTTTTTCATTAATGATAACTTTTTATAAAAGACGGTCTTTTTTAACTGTGTTGGTGAATGGAAAAGTCTCTAGCTAATTCGCCATTCTCAATCCCTATTGTATCCATCTTTGCATGACAGTACAACAACTGAAATAATGGCTAATTTAATGGCCTTTCGGATGTTTTATGAAAATAGAAAACTAATGATGTTTACATTTCCAATATGCAGTTATACCTATGCATCTCAAATAGACGTGAATCAAATTTTCATAACGTGATTCTGAAATAAGAAAATTCCGAAAATGAACTTTGATGATCTAATCTATGATTATGCAATTCATGACTTTTTCCTCTTCATTTCCAAACACTCACTACAAAAAAAAGAAACATGTATACCCTTTTAGAATATTCATTGATTTAGATACAGCCTGTTTTTGTTAGATTATGTTTTAAGGCAATTCAGTCAAAACTGACTATTTATGCCTTTAATATATACACTGCATAGAGTTTATACTACACTGTGCCCATGAAGTGGGAATAATTGTTTTACGTATTTTTACGAATAGTTTATGATCATATGAATTATTCTTGATAAAGTTCATATCTTTCTAGAACGGTATTGCTTAGTGCAAAAGTCACAGGGATTGATCAATATAAGTGATATCTATCAAGAATAAACCATGACGTCACAATCTTTTCAGGGAAAGAATCACAAAAGGAAGAGAATGTTTCAGCTTTTTTGGCAACATTGTACACTGTCGCTCATATAGTTGGAATATTTTGGTTTAACCCCAATTTATGGAATTATCTTGACAATGATTTATTCCTAATAGATCTAAATACTAGTATACATATGCCAGTGTTTTTTTTGCGTGACTGCTAAAGCATGTTTATGCTACTATGCTTATCAACTAGGGGACCTACGCCTTTATGTTATAAATGACAGTAATGAGGATTAATGCCCCACAAAAGGGCACTAATATGGCATATCGACACGATTTTGATCGTGGGGCCTCACAGTTATGAGGCCATTGCTTTGCCACTGAAACATGACTGTACGCAACGGGGGCTAGGGTAGGGGGCAGTTCCCACAAATAATAAAAAAAAAAATGAAATGCAATAAATTATCAATAACTCATTGGATGCCCCCCCCCCCCCCCCCGGTCCTCAACATAAAAAACCCTTTGTACGGTCAAAGAACAACAATATATAAGAAAGTAATCAAAAAGTAGTCAAAAAAAGTAATAATAGTAAAGTGATGAAGTGATTGTGATAATATGATTTATTATTGATAGGTAGACTTCATACCCGCTTTGATCTGTAGTGCTCAATGTAAAAGTCATGATATTTTAAATAACTTGTGAGAAGATAAATATATTTTATCAATCAGGAATGAACTACGATGCCACAATTGATTCAGGAAAAGAGGCACAAATTAAAAAAGAGGGTTTCAGCTTCATGGATAACACATCTTCTTATCCATTTAAAGTTAATATCAACATGTATATTAACGATATAAAAGAAAATTGACTTACCATTCCACGGATGCGCTTTTAAGAATAAAAAAAGAAATAAATGTTGATGTCAGTTAATCATAAAAACTTAAAGAGAATTTGAGGTGACGATATTTCAAATGTTTTGTATAGGCGTTATGCTATTTGATGTAAATATGTTCATGTCAATTCAGGACCCCATGGAAGACTACTACTTATTGGTAAAATGGGCTACCCTGACAGAAGATTAGAAATAAATAAATAAATAAATAATCGCTAAATAGATCTCCTAAATTTACGAATTATTCTCCTTCGCTTTAAATTATCCAGTTGAAACAGACAGATTTACAAACTTTCAGAATGTTGATCGGTATGGATACTACGACCATATATACACTGTATAGAGTTTATATGAAACTGTGTTGCCCATATAGTTGGAATAGTTCTTTAACGTCTTTTCATGAAAGTGATGAAGTGATTGTGTTAATATGATTTATTATTGATAGATAACGTTTATACCCACTCTGATATGTATTGCTCAATGTAAAAGTGAGATAAATTCATTAAAAAAACTTGTGAGAAAATATAAAAGTTATCCATCAAGAATAAACCATAATGTGAAAATCAATTCATGAAAAAAAGGCCCCAAAAAGAAGAAAAAAGGTTCAGCTTCATAGGAGTCATTGTACATACTATAATTTCTTCTACTCAATTAAATGGTGAAATTGAAATATATATCAACAATATAAAGGAGGATATACTAACTGTATGTTGCGATCGCGCGTACTGTTAAGAATATATATTAAAATAAACGTTAATCTTAAGTAGTCGTAATATGTTACACTCTAAGAAATATTGAGTAAAATTTTACTCAAAATGAAGTCGTATGGGCACATGGTCAGAATTGAGTAAAGGTTTTTAATCAACTAGATGGGTAATATTTTACCCATTATTGAGGTTTGTTTTACTCAGTGAATAGTAAAGTGTGTTTTACTCAAATTTCAGGTAATTTTCTTTTTACTAAAATAAGGCCAGAAAACTCCTTTCACAATGCTCCTTGTGGTTTAATTTATGTTTTACATCAAATTTGACCATGTGTCCTTTTTCATATGTGTCATGTGTAAACGTCATTTTAGTCATAAATTAGCCATTCATTATGTAAATCAATTTTTATTTGGTAATGTCATCATGGACCCCAATGTTCCTTTTTACAGGACATATCTTTAAACTCTGCTGAAAATGAACTCCAAGGCCAAGACGGAATGATGTTATGTTATGAAATTATGCATATAAATAGAGCCTCAAAACCAGTATGCATGAAACTCACAGAAAAGTGGAATATGCCAGTATATAATTGTCCAAATTAAAAAAAAAAACATATCTGAAAAAGACTCCATAACGTTACAAAACAGGCGGTACCTTAATGCCGGTGTGTAGTTTACAAAAAGATCTTTTAATTCTTCATCTTATAACAAGAAAGCAAATATTAAAATGCATACCAAAACACAGAACATTAACAAATCTAAGGAAATTCAGCCTAAAAAAAAAAGAAGGGAGAAAAAAAAAAGCCCAACATTTATTATTGTAGAAACAAGAAGTAAAAGTTAGTTGCATAATTAGAAAAATAAGACACTTTTGTATTTAGCAATTAGAGATAATGATCAGATGATTATAGTCTACCCTCTAAAATTTGACCTCAAAAGAACTTCAATAATCTGCAGAGCAAACAAGAAAAAACGGCTCTTGTTCTTTAACACTTAAAGGTATTACAAAGTTTTGGTATGGGGTCATGAATTTGGTTCAAATTAACATATTGGAAGCATATGCGTTCCTACAATATACATTGATCGTTGTCGCGGTCGAAATCGAGTCTCAAGTTATGAAATTATAAATAATAAACTCTTTTTGTTGTATAGCTCCCTCTCAAGGTCAAGATATTAATTTAGATATGAAACAATGTTTCTTGACTAAAATCGACCGATTAGCTATTCCCGTTTGGAAATTATATATCCAAACTACATATTCTGAGATTTCCATGGTCGCAGCTACCATTGTACGGCAATAGGCGCTATTTGAAATTGATCAAAATTTACCGGGAGCACCGGTAAATTTTTACATTCAATTTTTCTCGAAAACAGAAGTGTTTTAGGGGCCAATTTTGTTAGTGTTTATAATACATCCACAGGGGCATCCAAATATATAAAAATTGCAAAGAATTACTATCTACCCAATTTTCTAAATTTCCCAAAACTTTGTATTACCTTTAACACGCTTAGGACAGAAAATATACAATTTTTTTTAATCTTCCATTTTTCAAAAATTTTCATATTCAAGCTGATTCTAACAAATTTTCGCAGCATGAAAGAGTAAGCAATTTTGTGTCAAAATTGAAGAAGGCTGAAGCATCTGTTCCATGTAATTTCTCATTGTTTTTACAAAAAGAAAAACACTCAAAATGTAGCTGATAGAAACCGTGGTCACTATTATTCTGGCTTTTTCACTCATGCACTCACACCCAATATCCACTCAGAATTAGTAGAATGGCTTCATACCAGTGCCAGTTTATGGGTTTCGCAAAAACCATGATGTTTGCCCCATTTGTGTGAAGTAGTCCTGGCCACATTTTTGTTTGTATTTTGTTGTATTGGCATATATATAATTAACAAATACAGAAAATGGCATGTACATAAGCCATAAATTTGGTTCACAATAAAAATCTCATTATATGCTGTTAACGTTTTGGCTGCATATAACTACAACAATGAAACATGCCCAGGACAATATGCAACACAAGAGTTGCCCTCATATAAAAACCAATGCTAATTCAAAATGTTACAAATTCGAAGAGTTGTTGATTATTTGAGAGAACAATGGAGAGCACATTGCAGAGCATCTTTCTGTATGATTGGTTTTTCCAAAGAACATGAATATGATGTTATTAAAATCCTAAGATAACAACAGGAATTGTAAATCTAAAAACTGAGCTGCATTACCAAGTGAATAAAAAAAAAAAAAACACTTAGAAAATTTTCATTATAAAGAAAACCAATTTATGAACCCCAAATTATACATATTTTGGAAGAGTAACTTTTCCCGCATCTTCGTCACCATTTAATGTGGAATGTGTTTACGCTTGGTTGAACATGGTGCATTGTTTGCGAACATGTATAATTCGACTTATGCCCAAAAATCAAAACAACAAAAAAGCAACTCCATCCTGATCAAAGTGGCATAACATTTTAACAAAAAGGTTTTGAGCAAAGTAACTTAGCAAGAGTGCTGTTACACCTATCGACTAAATTCTGTGTAAAGATTAGATTGATCTATCAAGTATTCTATGAGTGAGCACACATCAAAGAGAAAATGGTCACTTATAGACATAAAAAGGACTATTGATACTCTTGAAAAGTGATCATTGTTTTCTTTGACGTGTGCTCACTCGTGAATGGCTCCACGGATCTATCTCATTTTTTACACAGAATGTAGTTGTTAGGTGTAAGAACACTTCTTTTAAGTTATTTTGCTCAATACTGTTCTGTTAAAAAGTTACACCAGTTTGATATGTGTGGGGTTGTTTTTTGGGGGGTTATTTCAACTACACCCCTACTTTGACACTTTTTACATCTTTTGATCAATGTGCTATGTTCATCCAAGCGTAAACACATACCACACAAAAATGGTACCGAAGATGTGGGAGGAGTTACTCTTTCAAAATATTATAATAGTTTGGGGTTCATAAATCCGTTTTCTTTTTAATGACAATTTTCTAAGTGATCATTTCAATATCAAAGGCCTGTTGATAGAACAACACATTTCAAGGCTTCATTTCTGGTTGAAATGGTAATATGCCCTGAAGGCTCTCACTGCACCAGACTCTTGAGCTCCTGGTTTGACATCAAAAGCAATGGTGTCCATCACGACCCACATTGCTCTTGCCTGGCATGGATACTGTAGATCAAAGATCTGAAAGATCTTGTAGCACAAATCTACAGCTGCAACGAGACTCTTCTGCTCAAGAACGTGGTGCTCCAATACAACAAAAGTCTGAGCTGGATTGCAGAAGTGTCCTCCTAGGGCTAGGATGAAAGGTTGGTTCCTCCCATGCGAAGATTTGTATGCCTCTACATTGGTCCCCTCCTGACATGAAAGAAAAGAAGAAAAAATTGCCACCATGAAATGTGCATAATAATTGCTTGTAACACACTCTCATATGCTGAAGTACAGTTGAAATGTAATGTTAGGTGCATCAGAAATTATCCAGGGGGTATTATTACTTATTTGACTGACCATTAAATCTAATCTTTAAATATACAGTGACATTGTTATCGACCAACTTAGTTATTCCTGGGTATGGAAAGAAACAATAGTGATATTGTGTCTTGGAAAGTTGCAAAAATAAGTAGAAATATCTCCAGCTAAGGTGCCACATATATCCACAGCCCATTGTGAAATATTTGCCATAGAATGTATCATCCCACAGAATTTGAGAGAAGGGCTATTTCATGTAATGCTTCTCACTTTCACCTTCTTAACCTCTAACCACTTCCCCTTCCCAATCTACAAAAAAAAAAAAAAACAGTTCTTTTTTGGAATGGCCATGAATCTTCTCATTGCTATAATTACCTTTTGAAAGTCAATGAAATTATCCAAGGCTTCTTGGATGGAAGCTCTTCCTCACTTTGTTGACTTCTTTCCAGGGAACAAATGCGAGAGAAGGCAAAATGCCAGGTTCATCCTCTCATCTGTATCAATAATATTAAAGAAAATTTCTTTAGACTGATGATACATGTTTATCATATTTTCATGCACTATTTGACTCGGCCTTCATTGTATCCATCGACTTAAAAAAAAATATTTGTGACGACTTTTAATGCTGAAATCTATAAATGAAAAAAAAAAAAAAAAATAGATGGAATCACAACTGCACAGTCAAAATTAACCCCTCCCCCCCCCCCTTCCGATGTATATATGGGTTTGTTATTTGTTCCTTCTTCAAACATAATGTGAATAAGATTTAATCTGAAAACTTGTTTATTTTGGTACAAACTACTCAATCATAGATTTTCTTCATAACACAATAAGAACTACAGAAAAACTTTGGGTGATGGTGAAGCGAGCAGTACAATTATTTGCCAATTTGCTTACTATATCTGTAAACAATATCATACCTTGACTGAAGTCTGTGTCTTTTCTATGCTGAACGTTAAATCTGGCCTTCCACCCTGGGCTTACTCGGTTTGCATATTCTAGGATGCACGCAGACACCACCGGCCACTTTGTATAGAGGTGCTTTCCTCTCCCCGAAAACAGCATTTCGTAGTCTTGCTCAATCTATGAATCAGAAAGATAAAATCTATAGCATGCATATCTCATTGTCTTTTTTTTTATGGGTGTATTTTTTTTCTTCTTTTGGCCATGTATTGGCCTGCATCAATTTGACATGAAAATCATAAGAATAGTACAAGTAAAACAAGTCGTGCACAGTCTTCAATGTGATCCAGCAAATACTTGGGTGGGTGAATGCATATTTACAAGATTAGGACTTCAAATTAAATAGATATTGAATAAACTGTATCAAAATTTATCCCAGTCAAATTTGCTTAAATGTAACATTTTGAATCATGGAATTCCTCTGGGAATGAAATCAACAACAAAAAAGATAAAAAAGAAAATATAGATAACATGTCTGGACAATTAATAAAGTGGGTGAAATAAAAAAAAAGACCCTAACCTACTTTTCTAACCACTTAGACCGCCGGGTGAGCCCCAAAATTCGTCAGTTTTGTGACCTCGGCTCTGCATCTACTTTTTTTATAGTGGAAATTATTAAAGAATGCATTTTGATATCATAGTCACAACTCGTCAATCGAAAACAATGCATATAAGCTCAAAAAATGGAAAAAAGGTGCTTAAAATCTTTCTTTTTTTCGCGGAGGTTGTCCAATCACTGTGCATGTATCAAGTAACAATTACAGCGCTTCAAGCTTTTTAGCCAATCACAGGCAGTGTTGTGCACGTACCACTGCACAGTGGGCCAGAATCGCCTCAAAGTGTGCCAAAATTCAAAATTGGCGAATGTGAATTTTTATATTTTTTTCATTCGCTTGGGGAAGAAAACATTCTAAAGAATATTTTTCCACCCATATTTTAATATTTAGCGAGTTTTAAAAGTGTCATATACCCCTGCGAACATGGGAAAATCTATATGTTGCTCCAAAAGTGATAAAAGAGGCAACTTTACAATAGGTGTTGAGAATTTATGAAGGGAAAAGCAATCAATTTGATACTGCGTGCACTTCTTGCCTATTGGTAACCCAATTAGAAAATACAATGACCAAATTTATTGAAGCTTCATTTTGGGAAAAATTAGCATTAAATTTCACAAAAAAAGGAAAAAAATTGTATTTTTTTATAAATGTAGCATGTTTATTAGGATTCCGGCCGATTCCCGCAGTGATGTTAATCTCAAAATGTCCGTCTAAGCCTAAGCTTTCCATGTATGGTATTTCTTTTTGCGAAAATTTGCTACCCTGCATGTGCAGGCGCTTTTCCTTCCCACGTCCATCGATTATTATTAGGCATAATCGGTACACATTTGTACTGTTTATGTTTACGCACAGCCGATTCAACGCTCGTCCGCATAACCATGGCAACGCACAGTGGGCCAGGGAGGAACCAAAGTGCGCCAAAACTCATTTTTGGTGATTTATTTTTCTTCAACTCTCTTCTTGACCAGTTGAACTGTAATACATTGAGGAATACCTCAGTAAAATATTTAATTCCGGTAAGCACAACTAGGGTATAAATTTACTTCTTCAAACAGCAAAATCCTACATATTCACAGTTTTAGTGCAAAAGTGACTCATTTTGTAAATCTTTCAATTTAACATGAAGTTCTTAAGTTATTGATATGAAATTGCTCTCACATATTCCTGATAGTTCATTTCGTTCAATGAATTGGTTAAAATGTATAGAAACACAAGCTTCATGATATATTTAAAGGTTAATTCACTGAAAAATGGACTAATTATCCATGTTTTTTAGAAATCCAGAGGAAACGTTTAGATTTCCGCAGAGTTCCGCTTATATTTTAATACCACCATTTTGTCTGATGTCTAAGCTTTAAGTTGATACCAAATTTGGCTGCCCGATCTTGCCCGTTGTCATGTTAAAGCCGATTCCCCTAGCCACATTGTCCCGAAAAATATGTTTGTTTTTAGTCCGCGGCTGAATCATGAAGGATTCGCGGTCATAAATCACGGCGCTTGGGGGCGCGTGACACTTGTTCTGACACCGCGGACCAAAATAAACACATTTTTCGGGGCAAAGTTGCAAGGAAAACGGCTCTAACATAATAACGGGCACAATCGGGCAGCCAAATTTGGTATCAACTTAAAGCTTAGATATCAGAGAAAATGTTGGTAATACCATTTAAGCGGAAATCCCTGGACATCCAAACATTTCCTATGGATTTATAGAAAATAAATCCCCAGAAATTAGTTTTGGCACACTTTGGTTCCTCCCTGGCCCACTGTGCACTGGCGCGCGCTATTTCGAGTTTCCGGTGTAGTAATCATGTCGTCAACAACTGAATGATTCAGAGGAAAACACAGGTTTTTGCTGCATGCATACAATTTCGACTCACAGTAAGGTGATATCTTTCAGTGGGAAGAGTTACAGAAAATTCAAGGAGTGTGCAGATCTTTGGAAGGACGTCAGTGTTGGGTTTGAACTAGAAAACAAAATTGCTGCGAATGCGGTCAACTTCGACTTCGACTCGTTCGAGCTGCAGACAGAGCAGTACTCGCCCGGCGCTTCGGGCGGAGGAGTGTACCAGGGAGGTGTTCGAACTGCAACAAGTTCAACAAAAAAGAGGTAGGCCTAGAAGTCTAGATCTATGTCATTCTGAAGAAATTATTGTATTAACTGTTTCAGCATGTTCAGAATAACTCTGATCCTATTCATTTTCTTCTTCTTCTTCTTCTTCTTCTTTTTCTTCTTCATAATCTGCCTCCTTAAAATTCAATACTGAAGATTCTTGCAGATGCCGTAATTAATAGTAATTGATAATAATAAATATACTCGGCCTGATTGGGGTGTGCAGGTGGACCATTACACCGGGGTTTCCCCCTACTCTTATATGAATAGTGCAATGGGTTTTTAACGTGCAAGGGTGGTGACTCCCCTGTACACGGGGCCTCCATTTAACGTCCTATCCGAGGGATGGAGTGTTTTTCACTTGACATAACCTGCGTCTAACAGTAACAGTAACAAGGGAAGGGACATGTTAACACACAACGCAGGCTTCAGTCATCCGCCTGGGTGGGAGTCGAAACCGGGATCTTTTTCTATGTCTATGTCATATGTCTATTTCCCGGCCCTAAACGTTACAACTAGAATCAGAAAAAAAAGAGTCTAGATTAGAATATCTACCGGGTAATTTCTATTTTCTAAAAAAATTCTATGCTCTCGAAATTGAGGCCTAGCTAGCCAAATTAATAAGTGGTTGATCAAGTCAAATTGGATACTGGTCAGGCTTGATTCTATACTACATTAGTACAGATCAGGTCTTTATAATTAATGTGGGTATTTATTGTCCACATATCGATTACGGTATCGTCTGAGAACAGCGTACTGGTAGGTTTTTTTTGGGGGGGGGGGGGGGGTAGGGGCTACTGTCCCCCTAAATTTCCACAATCAAAGTGGTTTGTTTTTCTTTCTTTTTTTGTGCATGTTTGACAAATTCTGCATAGTGAGGCCCCCAGTCCCTGTCAATATTTGACAAAGTTAAATTAATACGCCACTTGTGTTGGAGAATGAGCCTTGCCCTTGCCCTGGTGATCTGTTTATTCATGATGAAAAATGTATTACAGTACCGTATGCCCTCCATGCTCTACAAAAAAAAAAACTTCATAAAAATATGTGACGACTCCTTACGTTTTCTATTAAGCAGTTCTGAATAATTTCCACTGTTGGACGTCTGTTAGACGTCCAATGCTAGATTCAACTCTTACTGTAGGTTTTGTATTGATGAATACTTCAGTATGTCTGTCTCGTAGAACTATAGACCTATTCTTTTTTAATAAATTATATTAAATGAGCCTTGCTTTTTATTTATTTTCAATAAAGGTATGTCCAACCAGGATACCATGCGGGCTGCTACTGGCACTTCTGCAACATTACAACAATCAAGTGAGCACAGATCAAGGCAAAGAGGGAACAATATTTAATCCATTGTATGTCACATTACTTGTAAATGTAAAGCCTTTTTTAGAAATTCAATGTAAAGACCTTTCTTGCGATGCTCTATTTTGCCAATTTCCGCCAGATTCGATAAAGCAGATAACTTTTACTAAATGGCATTTGGACAAATATATGAAATTACCTGCTGGAAATTTTAAAGAACATGGTTTAGATATGTATATTAGACTGAAGAAGAATAGCAGAG
Organism: Strongylocentrotus droebachiensis; assembly: GCA_035222895.1. NCBI lineage: Eukaryota > Metazoa > Echinodermata > Echinoidea > Camarodonta > Strongylocentrotidae > Strongylocentrotus > Strongylocentrotus droebachiensis. The sequence goes on along the minus strand of JAVYIG010008803.1, from coordinate 57,460 downwards.
GCTGGGACCCTGTCATCCATAAATTTTAAAAATTTACTTACAATGTATATTTTATGTGTGTTTTTGCTAAAACATACATACATGTAGTAATGCTTTTTGAGCAATCGCTTGAAAGAATGTTTGTTATTGAAAATATGACTTGTAAATGTAAAGCCTATTTTGGAAATTTAATGTAAAGACCTTTCTTGCGATGCTCTATTTTGCCAATTTCCGCCAGATTCGATAAAGCAGATAACTTTTACTAAATGGCATTTGGACAAATGTATGAAATTACCTGCTGGAAATTTTAAAGAACATGATTTAGATATATATATTAGACTGAAGAAAAATAGCAAAGGCTGCGACCCTGTCATCTATCTATGAATATATAATTTTTGTATCTCCAATGTATATTTTATGTGTATTTTTGCTTCAACATACGTACATGTAATCGCTTGAAAGAATGTTGGTTATTGAAAATATTTTAATGTGAATTGACAATGTGTTGTATAACTGATGATGAATCATTTCTCTACATCAACCCGAAGAGCAGTACCCATGTAGTCAAGCAGGCTTACAATATTATTGACTATGTATTTTGAGAATATGAGATAGTAATATGTCATATATTTGATGTGAAACCAGATTATAATTGTTTAAACATGCCTTACAAACTTTGTTTTAGATTGTGATTTATTTTATTTAAAATGACATAAAAAGAGATAGAGAGGTGGGAAAGAGTGAGGGGGGAGGAAATGGGAAAGAGAGAGGGGTTAAGGAAACGAGAGAAAGGGAGGGAATGGGATGAAGAGAGAGAGGGGGAGTGAGGAAAAAGGAAGAAAGAGACGAAGGGGGGGGGGGGGGGAGGGGAATGAGGAAAAAGGGGTGGGGGGCAAGAATGAGAGAGGATAAGGAGAGAAAGAGAGGGGGATTAGGAAAGAGAGAGAAAGGGAAGGAATGAGGAAAGAGGGGAGAGGGAAGGAATGCGGAAAGAGGGACGGGAATAGTTTGATTGCACTGCAGCTTTGCTCGATATCAATACAAGTCATTTCCCTATAGCATAATACACAGCTGTCTCAGACTGGACCCAAGAGGGCGTTTGTCATATTTATTAAAAATTAATTTGGGCATTATTAATTTGTGTGCAGTTTTTTCTACTGACGAGTTTCACCATCATCTTCAGTATATTTTTCTACATATTAGAGGTCATTTTCAAGTAGATGCCGAGGATGGGTCACAAAACACAAAAACTAAGGCACTTTTGAGGGTTCACCCGGCGGTCTAACTTCACTGGACGATTCTTGAGGAGTTCTTCATACAATGTCATTTTCAGAATGTGTGCAGGTATTTTTTTGTTGAATGCTCCATGTAGATATAACAGAAAAAGCAGTTATTTTTATGTGTACATGCGTATATCACATACATAGATCTATAACCGACTGTATTAATATCCTTCATCTTGATTTCGTTAGATAAGGGACTTGCTTATTAAACCGTAATGACAGTTAACAAAGGTAATGAAACATTTACTTACCATTCCAGGGGAAAGGAGATGTGGAAACTCATCCAGCACTTCAGCCACACAAGGCTTTTTCCTGGAACTTTCCGGCAGTGTTGAATGTACAAAGTCCTTTCTATATGCTGATGTCAGCTGCATTTTGGCCACAACATCTTTTTGGGGGGTGTTATGACTTTTCAACCATTCAGTGATGACTTTCATGTCTGCAAGATCTGATCAATAATAATGGAACTCTTAAGATATCAATCATTATCAAATCAAGCCCGAGTTAAAATGGATGAACCTCCTGTTCATCCTAGTATTTTTCTAATTTTAAGCTGTATGTTTTATCAGGCAGCATTAAAATTTAATTTGGCTGCTAATTAGTATCAAAGTAAACAAGGTTTTACCAGGTAGTATTTGACTTATTTTTTAATACAGTTAAACCTGATTAGTCGACCTTTCATACGTCAAATATTCGCCCAAGTCAAAGCAATCTTTAAGACCAGATTATGCAAACATGTGTTAATGTATACTCTTCTAGGTTAAATTTCTCCCAAGCAAAACAGATTTCTATGGTCCCAAAAGATTCAACATATTCAGAAACAGAATGTTTGATATTTGCTGATATTTCCTCGTTGGGTTTTTCATTTGGCAGCACTTCTGACTGATCTGATACACTTTCATCATCAGAAACAGCATTTCCATGAGAATCTTCATCACTGACATTTTGTGCAATGGAATCATGATATTGTAAGTGCCGCTTGTAGCTATAACCATGATAAAATGTTTTAAAACATTCTTGCACATGACACACAAGTTTTGTTCTGGTCTTCGTATTGATGTTATGTATCTTTAAATGGTTCCATAGATCCCCACTTTTTTCAAATGATTTCACACATTTGCAACACGAAAACATTTTCTTTCCAGGAATATCTTATGGCTGCTTACTAACCTTTCTCTTCCAGTTATCAAAACGGTTAATGAATTTAAGTCTTGGACCCAACTGCGGGATCACGTCCTTCACAAGACTTGCATCAAGCAGCTTGAATGCTGATGAGTCAATGCCACAATCTAAATGGAAAGAAAAGGATATGGTAAATTCCACTTTTTGTAAAAAATTATCAATTATCAATACAACGATGATTAACTAGGTGTGATTCAATCCATACAGAATACATGACAATCGCATTTTTACTTCAGTCATTTCTATCTATATCTAAGTTAGATGTAGACCCCTCGGCTCTATACATTGTAGGATCTAGCTTTGTTCTTAATGATTTGAGTCAAATAAAAAACAAAAACAAAAAACACCTGTAGGAAAAAAAAATAAATAAAGAGGATTTATCTTTGTTATATTTTGTTTGGTATAAACAATTCTCCCTATCTCATATCATTTCGGGCAAACTCAGAATTCGGAAGTCTTCCGATTTCGGCAGTCTTTTAATTATCATACATACATGTAGGCCTAGACTCTAAGTTAGAGTCTAGTCAGTAGCCTAGAATCTAGATCAGATGGAGTAAATATATAAATGCTATACAATGTTGATTCAAGATCAAAGAAAAAGCTGTACTGCTGTAGACCTAGTTTTAACTTAGACACAGCATGCACAGACCAAAATCAGGTAGGGTCTACCAGCTAGGAGGCAGGACCGCACGCGACCACGGCCGGCTCAGCCCGCCCCTAGTAGTTTTGTGTGTTGCGAAAATATATTTTTTCCCTATTTTTCCCCTATTTTTTCCCTATTTTCTGGAAATGCAGACTATTTTTTCCCTATTTCCTTCAAGAAAATAGGAAAAAAATAGGGCTATTTTTTTCCTATTTTCAAGTACAAACTATTTTTTCCCTATTTTTTTCACCTATATTTTTTTTCAGACTATTTTTTTCCTATTTCCTATAAGAAAACAGGAAAAAAATAGTCCTATTTTTTTCCTATTTTCAAGCACAAACTAATTTTTCTCCATTTTTTTCACCTTCAACTTTTGTGGACTATTTTATTCCTATTTTTTTTAAAGAAAATAGGAAAAAAATAGTTCTATTTTTTCCTATTTTCGAGTACCAAACTATTTTTTCCCTATTTTTTCACCTTCATCTTTTTCAGACTATTTTTTTCCTATTTTCTCCAAAAAAATATGAAAAAAATAGGACTATTTTTTCCCTATTTTTTTCATCTTAATCTTTTTCAGACTATTTTTTCCTATTTTTTCACCTTTATCTTTTTCAGACTTCTTTTTACCTATTTGCGAGTACTATTTTCTTCCTATTTTTTGCACTTACATTTTTTATGACATGATACAAATTTGTAAACTATTTTTTGTCTATTTTCTAAACTTGCATATTTTCATTGTTTATGACTGGCATCCTATTAAAAAAGCCCGCTTCTCCTGCCATTATCTCTGTTGTTCATTTTGCGACTTATTGGTGGTTTTTAGCTGTGGGGTCACATATTGAATAGTGAGCTCAAAGATAACCATAAATAAACAATGTGTAAAAAGAAAATGTACGAAATTTCAATTTTGTTCCTTTATTAATATTCTTGATTTTATTTACAAAACTATAGTAGTGACTAGTGCACTCAAAGATAACCATACATAAACCATGTGTAAAAAGAAAATGTACACATAGAAATTTCAAAAAAAAAATCTCCTTTATTAAAAGAAAAAAAAAGCATTCGATCGAGATATTCCCGTTCTATGTGTGAGTAAAGTTTCAACGTAGAGGACAGTACGCAAGTACCCGGACGTAATTTGAAAATTACCCGTTTTTTTTCCCCCACTGGCGCACTGATGTGCGCATCGGACTTTTGCTGATTTCCGTTCATCAAACGTCTCCAAATCACACCAAAATGTCTTCCAGCAATTATTCTAGCGATGAAATTTCATCAAGAGATAGTGACTCCTCATACTCCGATGCCTCCTTATCCCATTTTAGTGATTCTTCCCAAGAAAATGAGCCCGACAAATTTTCAAAATATTACTAGTCCCACTCGTAGAGAAACAAGTTTGTTGTCGAATGACGGACGATCGACGAGCGGAACTGGCACCAGAAAACAGCTGAAAAGGTACGTTTATTTCTGAAACTTAATTATATTATGATATATATATTTTTATTGTGTCTGTTGTTGAATATAATGCTACTTCATAGACATAGTAGGCTTATAGAATGTTATTTTACGGATCAATATTCCCATGTAGTGCTGAGTGAAGTGAATCCCCAAGTGCAGTGTAGTGTCTGTATAGTGAATGAGTGAATGTAAACAAACGTGATTACAATAAATCCACGTAGAAATTTCAGATTTTTTACCATTACTACGTCTGTCAATTATATTGCCTTGCATGATATAATGTTTTGATGTGGTTTTAGGCTAAATTGTATCTCAAATTATTTTTCTAGGAATCAGAAAACACAACCTGCTAAAGCACCACGGTCCACGCAAGATTAAGAAGAGCAAGTCTTCCAAGTCCGAGAGTGTGTCTGCGAGGTATGTCCTTACTAAGTAGAAATCTAAATCTATTGTTGATAATTTGTTTGGGTATATTTATTTCATGTTTGTTAGTTAAGATCTGACATCAAAATATTAGAGTAGTTTACCTCATCATTATGCTAGAACAATAATTTGCAGGTGGCACAAGTTCTACCTAGATCTACATTATTTTTCTCTTTCCTTTTTATTTTTTTCTTCAAAAAATTGTTCCTTTACTATTTTCTTTTCTGTGTTTTATGTTTTATTTTATGTATGTTCACCCGATATATCTAAGAATAAAATAACTCTAATTAATTGCCTACCTGAGTGGTTTACATTTCATGCACCTTGACAGCTCTTTGATGACTCCGTTGTTTCACCATCCGTTCGTCGTCAGCCTGGCATCTTTTTTGCTATCATACTTTTGTACACACATGTTCTGTGCCTTTGAATTTTTCATTATGAAATACATAAATACTTGTACTAAGTATTAATTGCATGTTCATAAATGTACCAATGCATGATTATTCTAACCCCTAACTCACATTTCATTTATATCTTTACAGATCCATTGAAACTAATCAAGCTACAATGTACATGTAACGTACAACCACCATTTGATTAGATGCCTGTGAACAGCAAGACCAACATCTGTATCCTTTACGTTAGTATTTGTTTCCATTTTATTATGTAATTCTTATGTCTAATCATTGAGATTCATAGGCAAGTACAACATGTATGTGTACACAATGAGTGCCTGCATATTGTGAAGATAAAGGACCATAAGACCATTACTTATGATACATGGTAATGATGGTATACTTTGTAAAACTATTTGAAAATAGTAGCATGTAAGTCTTTCATTTTCTTGTTTATATAATATATCTCAATGACATGACATGTCATTGATTTTGTAGTAAGTGTTTCTAGATTATGATGATTGTATTAAGATTTTGACAGTTCAATTGAGATAAAGAAAATTATGTAACATGTCAACTGTACTATAAAGCATGCATGCATTGTTGAAAAATCTGTTTTAAGATTTATTTTATTTTGTTATCTTTGTAAATAACGAGAAAAAATATTATTTGTCATGATTTTCTTGAGGTTTGAAAATGTTATTACATTATTAAGAGCACTTTGTAATATTAAATTGTAATAAAAGAGACAGAAAACAACACTCTCATGTCCAGAATACTGCTTTATTTGGTTACTAGTGAGGGAGAGAGCTTGTGATCGCCTAGCATATATCCGCATCGGCTCAGTAATAGTCCTGAAACTCACCTGAATACTTTATTTGAACAAAAATAGAAAGCTACATTCTAGGTGGATGATATTTTTTTTAAGGCGGAGGCATATAGGAGACGCAGTCGCATTGGTCTTTTTTTTTTGTTAGTGTATAATCATAGCAAACCATGAACAACTCTATTACTACAACATGTACACTACAGTACTTAACCAAAGATTGTAAATATCAGTTAAGTTCTTTTATTTATTTGCTTACCGTATATGAACACACATACTATACTAAACTCATGTCATTGTGTTCACCTCTCGAAAATAAAGTACATGTATTTTATTTGACACAATCCCTTTTATTCTTTTTGTGTGTTACAGTCCACTGCCATTGTAACGAGGTGCTCGGGACCAAACCAATTTCCTTGTTAAAATGAAATCATGTTATACTCAAGTTACTGAACACATTGGTTTGTTTAAAATTGGGACTGATGAGAATTGCCTGATAATAAAATCTTGGTGTATCAATGTTTGTTATAATAGGAGTGGACTGTATAACATTTTCCATATACCCATTGACTATTTTAAATGTTCTACTGAATGGATTGGACTGAAAGGATGAAGTGAATTTGGCAAACTGAGTAGGTGCATCGATGCGGAGAAAAGAGCTGTAGGAGTAGGGTGACTATTCTAAAGTGGAAACTTTTGACAATGAGGTCATGTGCAACCAAGAAATCTTAACCCCCAAAAGCTGGTAAATTACCTTGTCATTTCAGGTATAACTGATCTCTTTATATCAAGTTTGCACTGTATGATTTAGTTGAATGTACAGAGTCGTTGACTGGATGTGTGAGATGGTAGTGCTTGAGAAATCTATGAAAGTAAAGGATGAGTGATTCCCCCCCCCCTATTTCCTTACTATTTTTTTCCTATTTTCTTACTATTTTCCCATATTTTCTTACTATTTTTTTCCTATTTTCTTACTATTTTTTTCCTATTTCCTTACTATTTTTTTCCTATTTTCTTACTATTTTTTTCCTATTTCCTTACTATTTTTTTCCTATTTTCTTACTATTTTTCCCTATTTTCTTACTATTTTTTCCTATTTTCTTACTATTTTTTTCCTATTTTCTCACTATTTTTTTCCTATTTCCTCACTACTTTTCACTGTTCACTAAGCACCTAGTTATCACTATTTTTTTACTATTTTCTTCACTTTTTTCTACACTATTTTTTCCCTATTTATTTCCTATTTTCAGGTCTGAAAAATAGGAAAAAAATAGGAAAAAAATAGAAAAAATTGTTTCAAACCTATTTTTTTCCTATTACCAAAACTATTTTTCCCTATTTTTTTCCTTTTAAAAAAATAGGGAAAAAATAGAAAAAATATATATTTTCGGGACTATTTTTTCCCTGTTTTTCCCCTATTTTTTTCCTATTTTTTTACGACTGGGGCGCGCGCGGGGCTGCGCCACCTAGTACAACGGATGTGCGTTCGAGCTGCAATACCCAGTGCCCGATCAGACAGTACCAAAAAAAAAATTCCTGTTGAAGAATTAGAAAGAAATATATACTCTGGTCTACTGGTAATGCATACTTACTTCTAAAATTGACGATTTGGTCGGTCAGCTCCCATTTCCTCAACAACGAAGCAACTTTGTCGTCCGCCATTTCACCGCTGTGTACTCAGGTTGGTGTACTAATACTAGATCTATATAGGGCCTTTAGTATATACCGTATGCATGTATTATGCACACATGTTTTTTTTCCTATGCGGCCGCGTGCTGTGCAGGGCTTTTCGTGGAGGCAGTGTAAATCTGGGAGTGCAATTTACTCAGAGTTAAGTAAAATTTAATGCCACTGGAGCAAACTTTACTCATCAAGAATGAGCAAAACTAAAAATAGACAAAAATTGGAGCAAACTTTACTCAACAGGAATGAGCAAAACTTAAAAAGGAAAAAAAAAGAGTAAATAGTCAGAGTTTGCTCAATATAGGAGACTTTTACGTTGTAAAAAGTACATTATTGCTCAATATTGAGCACTCTTGTGTTTACCTCGGCGATATTTTACCCCATGGATTTAGAGTGTAAAGATAATTAGAGTTGACGAAAGATGCGGAAATCATTCGAAACTTGTTCAATGAATGAACACAAACCAAAATATGAAGCATGTGCACATTACATAAACTTCTCCCTAGTGTATATTGAAAAAATGTAAGATAAATGTTAATCTGTATGTAACATAGTTTTTGGGAAAACATTTATTAGTAATTGAAAAAGTCTGCAGGTAATCCGCCAAACCCAATCTCCTATCATATCCATTTTGTTGTGCAAGTTTGAGTTCCAAATATATAAATGATTCTAATACTGAACTATTTAAGTATAAATATTTAGAATTAGTCACATGATGGCAGAGAGCTCTTTTTGCAGGGCATGTGATTTTCATTTCATTTACACTCTACGAAGAGTTTGTTCGCCCAAGTCTGAAAACGGTATTAATATTATAGTGACATGACTCTCCTTTGAGGAAAATGTATTTATCATTACTATTTATCTGAGTGATGGAGTAACATCGATGAAAATGTCCTTTTGTATCTGTATTGCGCGCCCTCTTTTAAAGTACGATAAGATACGATAATACGCCAACGGCGGTCTGTACTATACTGAAAAAGAAGAAGAACTAAATCATTCGTTCATTTAACATACCAATAGTGGCTTTGTCATTGTATTATGATTATTAAAAGCCAAGGACGTTTAAAATTCCAATATTCAGTTAACAGTATGCGTCACATATCGACATTATCTACATATTTATTGTACGATTATAACATAAGGAAATCATGGAAGTGAACATTGTTGTTCTTATTTTCTTGCAATTTATGAATTTTTCTCCTTCATTTACAAACTTTCAGTTTTAAAAGAAAAATTTACACATTTTCAGATTCATGATTTACATCGATACTTCGAAAATGTATACACCGTATAGAGTTTTTACTTAACTGTTTTCATGAAGTTGGAATACTTGTTCTTTGCTTAAATTCATTATAATATTTTAACCCCATTTCATTTATTGACAATTAAAAAAAATATATATACAAAAACATTAACACAATAGAGGAATAACAACAAAGGACAACATCGTAAAAAAGTAATCAAAAAGTAATCAAAAAGAGAAATAAAAGTGAGATGATGAAGTGATTGTGATAATATGATTTATTCTTGATCGGTAAAGTTCATATCCGCTCTGATCTGTATTGCTCAATGGAAAAGCCATAATGATATTTTAAATAACTTGTAAGAACATATAAATTTGATACATCAAGAATAAACTATGATGTCACAAATAATTCAGGAAAAGAGGCAAACGAGAATGGAAAAAGGTTTTAGCTTTATGGATAAGGTTGTATAACATCTTTTTATCAATTTAAAGTTAATAATAAAATTTATATTAACGATATAAGAGAAAATTGACTTACCGATTTATTGTAATGCTTTTAAGGATAAATAAATGAAATAAATGTTAATCTTAGTTAATCGTAACATCTTAAAGAGAATTTGAAGTGACGATAGGGGCTTTCCTGGCCAAAAAACAGGATTTTTTTTTTTTTTTTGGTAAATAGAAAAGATGACTAGCCCCCTCCACCTGGCGCAAGGGTGGAGGGTAGAGTGCTGATTCGGCGCTAAAATATTTTATCACGAATTTGGAAGAAAAACAAATCGATTAAAAGTTGCTATTAGATTTTATATTAACGATATAAAGAATTATAGCCTATATACTTACCTCCCTTGAAGGTATATCTATCTGTGAAGGAGAAAATATTGTTATGAATGTTAATCTTAATTAAACGTAACATCTTAATTAAAATCGGAGTTGACGAAAAATACGAATATGACTCCAGAACTTTTGTTCATGTATAAAACAAACTTGAAACATGAGGCATGAGCAAATTGCATAATATCCTCTCTATCTTAGACTGAAAATATGTAAGGTAAATGTTAATCTGTATGTATATAACATACAGCGTGTTTCTATTAGTTATACTGAATTTATCCGGTTAAAGAAAATATGCCAGGGAAGGGCAGTTTCTATTTACGCGCAGTATCCGGATAAATACACTGCTCCAATAAACAAGTTTACGGTTATGGCCGCCATTTTAATTTACGGGTAAACAAATAATTGTGATTAAAAAAAGTATGTATCTAATTCGCCAATCCAAATTCTCTATCATTTCCATTTTTGATATGCAAGTTTGATATCCGAATATGTCAATGGTTTTATTATTTGACTATTTATGTACGAATTATTCAGAATGTTTCAGTCACATGACCGCAATGAGTTCTGTTTGCAGGGCATGTGATTTTATCATTTTATTCAAACACTACGCGGAGTTCGTTGGCCCTAGAAAGTTGAACCCCATGCAGCAACGCGCAGCACGTGTATAATTTGCGCGTAAAGCTAGCTACCGTTCGCGTGATACGTGATGCATGCTTGCAGCCAGTGGTGGATCCAAGGGGGGTGGGGTAGGGGGCCCCCAAAACAGGTTAATTTAACCTTTTTTTTAGATTAAAAAAAAGAAGGGCATAAAATCGCTCTGATCTGTATAGCTCAATGTAAAAGTCAGAACAAATCATCTATAAACTTGTGAACAAAAATAATTGTTACCCATCAAGAATAAACGGTGAAGTCAGGAATTAATCAGGAAAAGGGGCAATTGTTTGTTTCCTTATTTACGGGCAACATTCTACTCAATTTGAATTGATATTAAATTTAATATTAACTCACTGAGTATATACCTATTGAACCAACAAAGCTTGAGTACCGTTAAAGTTAATATTAAAATGTATATTAACGAAATAAAAGAGTATATAAGAACTGAATCTACACTTCGGATGGACTGTTAAATATAAAAAAACGTAAAAAATGTTAATCTTAATAAATCGTCATATCTAGAAAAGTGTTAAAATGACTCCTAAACTTGTTTGATAAATAAACTTAACTGAAAACAATTAGGAATGTGCATATCTAATTATCTTCTCCCTATTGTAGAGAGAAAATATTTTAGATTTATGTTAAACTTTATATAACTTCTTCTTTGGTAAAACACATACTAGTGATAGGAAATATTTGCGCTAATTAGCCAATCCCAATCCCTACCGGTTCCATCTTCGTATGTAAGTTTAAGGTTCCAATGTGTCAATGATTCTAATAGTGGACTATAAATGTATGATTATTCATCTTAATTCAGCCATATGACGACCAAATGATTCTGTTTCGAGGGCTTGTGATTTATTTTCATTTACACTCAACGCGGAATTTGGTTTTATTACCAACATACATAACAATTTGGCGACGAGGATAAAAGACTGATGATTTTACGTAAATGACGTTCGTCAGGAAAGTCTACGCTTAGCGTCATTTTAATCGGGATTGATGCCTTTTCATTTAAGATGGCCGCTGCTGTCATAGCCGAGAACACATACACGCACATTGCATTTGGAGGCCTGTGGCAGTGCAGTGTGAGCCAGCACTGAACATGTGATTATGATCGAGTCGATCCCGATAACTCCGAATTCCGAAAGCAGCAAGCTAAGCCGAATTGTTCAGCCCGGCCGCCGAGCAAACATGAACACCGTCTTTAGAGTGAAATGTTGTGAATACAAAATTGCGGTAGGCGATATGGGTGAATTGTGAAACGAACCTTAAAGGGAAAGTCCACTCCCAAAATAAGTTTGTTTCGATAGAGGCAGAATAATAAGAAAATCAGGTGAGTGAAAGTTTGAGCAAATTCTGAATGAAAATAAGAAAGTTATGAATTATTGAAGTTGTGATCAATCAAATACAAATTGGCAACTCTGTGACTTATTATACGAGCTCTCCTTCATTTGCTTTGTGCATAATATTCCATAAAATCATGTTTTCTTCGTTATTGATGACGGAATATATATTTGTTCCTTGCAGGGGGAGTATAGAAACATATTTGCAATTATTATATTTAGGGTGCATGTATGGTTGAAATTTTTCTTGAGGGAAAATGAAAATTTTAGATTTTTTTAGTACTAAGCAAATGGAAGTTGAGCTCGCATTTTACGTCATAGAGTTGCCAATTTGTGTTTGATTGATCACAACTTAAAAAATCCTAACTTCCTTATTTTTAATCGGAATTTGCTCTCATTTTTCTACTCCTATTAAAACTAACTTAATTTCAGGGTGGACTTCCCCTTTAAGTTACTCTGGCTGCAGTTGTTGTTGAAACCGAAAGTTTTATACTGCAATTTTAAGGACTAGTAAGGCCTACTAGATCTAGTAGTAGAAGAAAGTCGAGCTTCACGGAATTTCAGTCAACTTCAGCCCAAGCCTAAGCCAGCCCAGCCCTGCCAGCCACGTCAAGGCTCAAGCCCGACCAGCCCAGCCCGACCAGCCACGTCAAGGCTCAAGCGCAAGCCCGACCAGCCCAGCCCAGCCCGACCAGCCCAACCCAGCCAAGCCAAGCCAAGCCAAGCCAAGTCAAGCCAAGCCAAGCCAAGCCAAGCCAAGTCAAACCAGGCAAGCCAGCCAATTGGCAATGATGAGTGAATGATTTGACTTGTAATCCCAAGAGATTTTATGAACAATAAAAAGGATAACAGTATTGACTCTAAATTCTAAAAGAAAAAAGAGAGCCTGAAGAAATTGATAGACGGACATAGTCTAGCATAGTTCTATCTAAATGAGGATCGAATGGACAAAGCTGTTGATTAAAATTATGCCAAATATGTACTACTATTAGACAGTTAGAAACTATTATGTTAATGACATGTCAGGGAGTTCATTTAAGTTGGTGTCATATTTTGAACACCACAATTGTAGGTTGTATAACTTGTAGAAAAGGGTATATATCTAATAATTGCCTTATTGGTAGTACCAACTTCTAGTTGTTAATCTTGATTCAAGATACTTATTAGGTTAAGTAGAATAAGATATTTCATGGTATTACCATGACTCCTCCAACCAGCGTTGTGGGAAATGTTCCGCAATTTGACACAGGCTATAATTTTGAAGAATGGGTTGAATTATTGGAAGCATGGTTCGATGCTAATGACATAACAAACGATGTCAAGAAAAGGGCTATATTTTTGACAAGTGTGGGAAGCAAAGGATATCAAGTGCTGAGGACATTACTGCAGCCGAACAAGCCGACCGAAAAAACATATACAGAATGTAAGTCGGCGCTGAAAGATCATTATAAGCCCAAACCAACGGAAATTATCCAACTATATCGATTTTACAATTGTAAACAAAACAGCCAAACAATACCACAATTTGTAGCAAACTTGCGAGAACTAAGTGAAGGGTGCAAATTCAAGGAATTAGACAATATGCTTCGCGATAGATTAGTAGTTGGGTGCAATAACGTTGCTATCCAGCGCAAGTTGTTAAGCGAGGTTTCATTAACCTTTGATAAGGCATTTCAGATAGCAAGGGCAATGGAAATGGCCAATCAAGATGTTGAAAAACTCAAATCGATGGCAAAGATGCCGGACTTGACACCAAATGTACAAGAAATACATAAAGTACATAAGGACAGGTGGGCTACAAAGCCGAAAGCCAAAGCAGAACCAAAAGGTTCAAGCAAAAAGTGTTGGCGATGTGGAGCCAATAATCACACGTACACATCATGCCCATACATTTCAGAAGATTGTTACAAATGCAAGCAAAAAGGGCACACTAAGAGCCAATGTGACAAAGTACAAGCATTCAACAAAAGAAAAAAGCAACCAAATCAGTATACACATACTAATAGAGCTACACATCATCTGGAAGATGATGATGAGGCAGATACTTTAAGCCACTTGGTCAGTGTAAATAAGCTCTCTCATGAACCATATTTAGTGACAGTTTCTGTTAACGACGAGAACATGATAATGGAATTGGACACAGGAAGTCCAAGGACTATTATGTCTAAAGAACAGTTCAAGTCTGTAAGCCACGATGATACATTGAGAGAATCCAGTATCAAACTAAACTCCTACACTGAGAATAGTGTTGGGATTGTAGGGGAAGCCACTGTAGAGGTGAGGTTTGAACCTCAGGGAAACCCAAAGAGGCTAACTACCCTGGTAGTTAATAGGGGTGCTACCCTGTTGGGAAGAGATTGGATAGATGAATGCCCAGCACTTCTGAGGTTTGTTAGTCACAAAAAAGACAACAATCTCTCAAGCCCAGCCTCTAGTCTACACAATATGCAAAATGTCTTACAAGCAATCCTAGAGAAACACAAGCCTGTGTTTGATCAGAGTAAGATTGGTAAACTTAAAGGTTACCAGGCCAAGGTACATTCCGAGGGAGAAGGTGAACCACACTTCTATAAAGCAGCACCCGTGCCCTACACTACAAGGAAGAAGATTCATGTAGCGTTAGATGATCTCCTGGATAAACAAATTATCCAACCAGTGAAGTTTGCAGATTACGCATGCCCAATAGTTGCTGTCAAGAAGCCAAATGGTAGTGTTAGAATATGTGGTAACTATAAGCTAACTGCCAACAAGGTATTAAAGCTTGAGCAATACCCCATACCTACTTTGGATGATCTCCTGCAGGATTTGGAAGGTGGACAGAAATACTCAAAACTTGATTTGTCTCATGCATACCACCAAATTGAATTAGATGCATCTGCGCAGAAGTACACTATTATCAATACGCACCGTGGACTCTTCCAGTACACGAGGCTGCCCTTTGGTATTAGTAGTGCGCCAGCCTTATTTCAGAGAACCATGGAGTCTGTTCTAGCAGACATCCCAATGTGCAAGCCCTACCTAGACGATATTATCGTTAGTGGTAAGACAGACCAAGAACACCTTGATAATCTAGAAACCGTACTTACCAGATTAGAGGAGAGTGGTCTCCGCATTCGAAGGGAGAAATGTGCCTTCATGCAGGAATCCGTAGAATATCTAGGGCATCGCCTAGACAAGGAAGGCATCAGACCACTCCAAGACAAATTGGATGCCATACGAGAGGCGCCAAGGCCAGTAAATCAAAGCCAGCTTCAAGCTTATGTAGGACTGCTAGGTTACTATAGGAAGTTTATTCCCAACCTAACTACAGAAATAGCAGCACTAACCGAACTGTTGAAATCAGACTACGTCTCAGTTGATGCTAAAGGAAGAAAGAGAAGTGGTCCAGGTGAGCCTGATCCCAAGTTTTGTTGGGGGAAACGACCAACAGAAGGCCTTTGACCAGTCGAAGCAGCTCTTACAGAGTGACCGGGTGTTAGCACATTATAATTCTGATCAGCCGCTAGTATTGCAAACAGACGCTAGCCCTTATGGGTTAGGTGCTGTTATCAGCCACACAGACCAAAATGGGCACGAAAGACCAATTGCGTTTGCGTCGCGTTCCTTAGCACCCAGTGAAAAGAACTACGCGCAGTACGAGAAGGAAGGCTTGTCCATAATATTTGGTCTAAAGAAGTTCCATAGGTTTCTATATGGAAGATCATTCCGAATAGTTACAGATCACAAGCCACTACTAGGATTGTTTGGCGAGAAGCCAACAAGTCCAATGGCTTCTGCTAGGGTAGCCAGATGGCAGATGATCTTAGCTGCGTACGACTACAGCCTGGAATACCGCAAAGGAAAGAAACATCAGAATGCAGATGGGTTATCCCGTCTGCCGAGACCACAGAATGATCAGGATCAGTGCAGTGGTCTAATGAGGATCTTCAGGAATTGGACAACATGCCCAGCACAGTCAATCTCTTGGAAGAAATAGACTCCAGACCAGTGGAAGCTGAGGAAATCAAGTCGAAGACTCTAAAGGATCATGTCTTATCACGAGTGAAGAAGTACATACAGAGTGGATGGCCAGAGGCCAACACCTCGATGACGCATTCACACCATTCATTCGGAAAAAAAGAAGAATTGAGTGTAGAAGACGACATAGTGCTTTGGGGACATCGGGTGGTAATACCCAAAGATGAAGACATTAAACAGAGACAGACCTAGGAGTTGCATTCAACTCATCCTGGAATAGTAAAAATGAAGGCCCTTGCAAGGTCTTACATTTGGTGGCCAGCAATTGACAAGACACTTGAACACTATGTAAGAACGTGCATCGTTTGCCAGGATCACCAGCATGCCCCTCAACAAGCACCAATCCACCCATGGGAATTTACAGAAAGACCCTGGTCAAGACTTCACATTGATTATGCTACCATCGAAAATCAAGAAGTGTTAATTGTTGTTGATGCCCATAGTTAATGGATTGATGCAATCAGAGTGAACAAAGCAACAGCCTCAGCTACTGTAACTGCAGTAAGGAGACTGTTCGCTACTCATGGAATTGCGGACACTGTTGTCAGTGACAACGGCACGCAATTTATCTCTGAGGAATTTGAAAAGTTCCTTAGTAATAACAATGTAGAACATGTACAAACAGCACCACATCACCCCTCAAGTAATGGATTAGCTGAACGAGCTGTCCAAACTGTGAAAAGAGGTGTGAAGTAAAACGTCCGGAAACACCCTAGAATTAAGATTGCAGAAGTTTCTGTTAACCTACAGAATCACACCGCAATCGACAACTGGAAAATGCCCAAGCGAGCTCATGTTCAAGAGGACAATTAGGAGCCACCTAGTCCATGTCAGACCCAACCTGAACAAATCTGTCAAGAAACAACAGAGTTCCATGAAGGCCAGGTCTGATAAGCGTAAGAAACAGAAAGAATATGATCTGCATGACTCTGTCATCATCAAGAACTTCGCAGCCGGACCTGCATGGTTGCATGGACAAATAGTAGAAATTCTCACTGAGTCTATGTACGTCATTGAGTTGAATGATGGTAGACTTGTAAGAAGACATGTAGATCATATCAGAAAAACTGAAGTAGAGGAGGATCTAAATGTCAGACCGCAGTTCGACACTCCTTCTTCTGGAGATATGATAGAAGATCTTCCTCAACACCAACAAGAAAGTAGAATAGATGATGATCCAACCGTACTAGTAGGGTTACATGTAGCCTTTAAAGAAGGCCACATGCCTGATAGACGCCGATCGACTAAAAAGAGACTAATCGCGAAAACCTGAATGAACGCCAGTGCGAATTTCGTCATTCGGTCGCGCGTTCACTCCGGGTATCTAGACTCATCTCAGCCGCTTAGCCAGAGTCAACGAGGCCTTGTCAAAAGGCTAGGTTACATGCAGAGCCAAGTCAAGAAGAATTGACTAGGCCTATTCCAAATGCTCCAACAATGGCTGTTGATACGGACACTTCAATAGCCACACCACCATCCCCTCAAAACCTAAGAAAATCAACCAGACCTAGGAAACCCGTGAAATTCACAGATTTTGTTGTATAGATGCAAAAAAACAAAACAAAACATTACATTATATTCCTGGTTTCTTTATCTACATGTGATAGCTACTTTGCAAACCACTTGCATGTCAAAACGCTCATTTGTTAAAAAACTAAATGAATAATTGTAACTTACCTGTGACTGAAGGAAAGAAAGAAGCAAAACAAACAAGAAAAAGAAATGGTCTGCCATTTCTCTTATGAACTGGCTTTTTTGTTGTTAGTAGCTTGAAAACTGGTTGGAGTGTCATTGGTAATATGTAATGGTGTTAGTTAATGATATGTCTTGTATTACCTTATTGTTAAGAGAGTTTTCAAAGTTGTACTAGAGGATGTACGTGTCAATTTTAGACATCCCTTTTTGTTTGTTTTCTTCCTCCCATGGAGAAGCTCTAAATGCTTTGTAGAGACTGTTACTTTATTAGACTCAGTGCTTTTAATGAAAGTTATCCCTGATGACATAATTAAGAGATGTTGATTTGTTTTATTGTTGCACTATTTTGTTGTTTAAAAATATTAAAGTTTTAGATAATTGGCATGATAAAAATGTTAGAATAGAGGCATCATGACTTGTCATTGAGAGACCTTAGTGAAATAGACAGAGTTGATATTGATTCATAACTCTGATGTAACTTCTCAATGTGCATGTAATGAGTTTGGTGTATATAATATAAAGTTGTATCACACCCAATATATATGTGTATTTCTATTAACATACATGTGTAAAAGAAAAAGAAACTGTCGTTGATAAAGAATTATGTATGCACATTATCTGACATATGCCATAGATGTTATTACACTGCTATTTTGTAGCCGATACTCACAACTTTGCATTTAACAGATCACTAAAATAAACCGTATTGTGATAGTTTTGTTCATTTTACATGATGTAGAAAACATGCCATGCAAAAGTTAGATGGCGTTTGTTTTCATAAGTGTATTGTAAGAGTAAAGTTGGTGGTTACTATGTTTTTGGAATTAAGTTTATCCAGGAGGTTAAAGTATAAACAGTTTCAGGTGTAAACGCCGACGTCTCATTTTAAAGGGGAGGAATGTTATATATGTGTCTGGGACAAAGACTACGAAAGCATGAGTTTGTCATTTGTACGTATCGTGCAGAGAGCAGCATTGTATGCGCGCAGTCACACTTCACCATGGCCTCCTGAGTGCCAAACTGATAACACGACTTACCATGAATAGTTACAAGACTTGTATAGTGTTTCCTCATTTGTGTACTGGTTTTATTACCAACATACATAACAATGTCATAATCAATTCAGTAAAAGAGGCAACAAACAAATGTTCAATTGTATTTGCAACTTTGGACGTAATAGAGTATGACTTGTGCTAATCAATTATAATGGATATCAAACTATACATTTACGCTATAACTAAGTATATACTTACCGAACAACTATTGGCATGTACCTGTTAAGAGTAAATGATTTAAATAAATGTTAAATTATAATTCATCATAATATCTATAAAAAAAAGAATAAGAGGTGACAAATGCATAATTGCCCCTAAACTTGTTTGACGAATATACTTAACTTAAAACATAAGACATATACATATCAGATAGACTTGTCCTTAAAAAAGAGAGAAAATATTTTAGATTTATGTTAACATTTTAAGTATAACTTCTTCTTTTAGAAAACACTTGTTTTTGATTGGAAAATGTTATTCTCATTAGCCAATGTCAGTCCCTCTCAGTTTCATCTTCATATGCAGGTTTGAGGTTCCAATGTATCAATGATTCTAATAGTGGGTTATTCATGTATGATTATTCAAAATAATTATAACCATAAGAAGACCAAGTGATTCTGTTTCGAGGGCATGTGATTTATTTTCATTTACACTCCACGCGGAATGTGTCGGCCCAAGCCTGGTCAAAATACTAATACAATATTGAATGTAGTGCATATTAGTATTAATCTGAATGATAGCATTTAATCGATGGAAAATGTAGTCTCAATCTTTGACATACATTGGGACTTGTATAGTACACAACTGAATTAATGGCAAATTTACTTAAGAATAGTGGCTTTGCGACTATTTAATGATAATTGAAAACCGATAAAGTTTCAAATTCCGATATTCAGTTATACCTATGCATTACAAATGGATATAAATCAAATTATCAAAAAGCGATTATGAAATCAGAAAATTCCGAAAGTAAACTTTGATGATCTAATCTATTATTATCCAATTTATGGCCTTTCCTCCTTTATTTCGAAACATCACGGGAATAGTCATACCCCTTTTAGAATATTGATTGAAATATATACTACGATAATAAATACACTGTATGGAGTCTATACTACACTGTTGGCCATAAAGTTGGAATAATTGTTGAACGTCTTTTTTTGATGAATCGATTATGATAGAGTATATATTTTCTCGGAAATGTATTACTTTATAATAAAAAGTCATAGAGGTTTACTAATCAACGTTTAAGAAAATATCAATATATATTTAGAAAAAGAGGCAAAATAAGGAAGAAAATGTTTCAGCTTTATGAGCAAAATTTCACATAATATAACATTTGTTAGTCAACTTAAATTTGATATTAAAAATATATATTAACGATATAAAAAGTATGTACTTACTTCTTGTCTATTTAGCATCGACTGTTCAAAATAAATAATGTAAATAAATGTTGATATTAATTAATTGTATAATCTAAATGAAAATGTGAGTTTCCGACAAATGCTGAAATGACTCCTAAAGTTGTTTGATAATTAAACTCAACTAAAAATATCGGGAATGTGCATTTCACATTATAATCTTCTCCCTATTATAGAGAGAAAATATTTTAAATTCATGTTAAATTTTGTATGATTAATAATTAGGAAAAATACGTATTAGTGATTGGAAAAGTTTGCGCTAATTAGCAAATCCCAATTCCTATCAGTTTCATCTTCATATGCAAGTTTGAGGTCCCGATGATCCCAAAAGTGAATTCATGTTTGATTACTCAAAATAATGTAACGATATGACGACCGGAAGATTCTCTTTCGAGAGCATGTGATTTATTTTCATTTACACGCAGAATTTGTTCACCCAAGTCTGATAACAATATTAATACAATATAGACAAGACTCGCCTATGAGCAAAAAGTAGTAAACATTACTATTAATCTCAGTGATAGAATAACATTTATGGAAAATATAGTCTCAATATTTGTATTACATGTAGATTTTTTAAGTACACAACTGAATTCATGGCTAATTTACGTAAGAATAGTGGCTTTATGAGTTTTGTTATGATAATTGAAAACCGATGACGTTTAAAATTCCAATATTCAGTTAAACCTATTCATCACAAATCGACATGAATCAAATTTTCATAGTAAGATTCTAAAATTAAAAAAAATCCGAAAGTGAACTTTGAAGACTTAATCTATTATTAGGCAATTTATGACTTTTTCTTCTTCATTTCCAAACACTCAGTGGAAAACAGGAACATATATACCCCTTTTAGAATAGTGATTGATTTAGATACAACAATAATAAATTCACTGTATAGAGTCCACGCTACATAGTTGCCTATGAAATTGGAATAATTGCTTACCGTCTTTTTATAAATCAAGTTAATATCTTCTCAGAACTTAATTGCTAAATGTAAAAGTTATAGAGTTCGATCAATAAATGGTTGATAAAATATAAATGATATATATCAAGAATATACCATCATGTCACAGTCAATTCAGGAAAAAAGGCAACAAAAAAGGTTCTCACTGTATGGGCAACTTTGGACGCAATAGAGTATGTTCTTATCATTTCAAACTGATATCAAACTTAATATTAACACAATAACTGAATATATACTTACTAAATCTCTATCGAGAGAGTACTGTTGAGAGTAAATGATAATAAATGTTAATCTTAATTTATCTATATATCTACAAAATAATAAGAGGTGACAAAAATCCGAAATGTCTCCTGAACTTGTTTGATGAATAAACTTACCTAAAATATAACTATATCTAATAGTGGACATTAATATATGCGACGATAAACTTATCCTTATAATTAACACAAAATATTTCAGATTTATGTTAAACTATATGAAATTTGGAG
Source organism: Strongylocentrotus droebachiensis (assembly GCA_035222895.1). NCBI lineage: Eukaryota > Metazoa > Echinodermata > Echinoidea > Camarodonta > Strongylocentrotidae > Strongylocentrotus > Strongylocentrotus droebachiensis. The sequence goes on along the minus strand of JAVYIG010008803.1, from coordinate 35,868 downwards.
TGTGGAAAACTTTGCGCTTATTAGCCATTCCAAATCTCTATCATTTTCATCTTCATATGCAAGTTGGAGAATCAAATGTGTCAATGATTCTATTAGTGGACTTTTCATGTATGCTTATTCAAAATAATTTAACCATATGACGACCAATCGATTCTGTTTCGAGGGCATGTGATCTATTTTCATTTACAATCCACGCGGAATTTATTCGCCCAAGTCTGATAAAAATATTTATACAATAGTGACAAGACTCGTCTATAAACAAAATGTAGTGAACATTATTATTGATCTCAGTGATAGAATCACATCTATGGAAATGTAGTCGCACTATTTGTATTACATGCAGATTTTTAAAGTACACAGCTGAATTCATGGCTAATTAACGTAAGAATAGTGGCTTTGCGATTAAAAAAAAATATATAATTGAAAACCGATGATGTTTCAAATTCCAATATTCAGTTATACATATGCATCGCAAATCGACATGAATCAAATTGTCATTATGCGATTCTGAAATAAGAAAATTCCGAAAGTGAACTTTGATTATCTAATCTATTATTATACAATTCATGAGTTTTTCTCCTTCATTTTCAAACATCACAGGTGTGTTTATAACCTTTATAGCATATTGATTGATATAGATAATACTTTAATGTATACACTGTATACGGTCCATACTACAGTCATGTGTCCATGAAGTTAGAATAATTTTTGTACGTCTTTTTTATGAATCCATTAATATAATGTGAATTATTCTTGATAGATAAAGTTAGATAAGTTAGATAGATAATGTTAGAGTCATAGAGATTTATCAATAAACGTTCGTGTGATAAAATACAAATGATATATATCGAGGGAAAAAAAACACGATTTCACAATTTATTCATGGAAAGAGGGAACAAAAGAAAAAGATGTTTAGCTTGTGGGCAACATCGTTCATAATATAACATCATCTAATCAATTTCAAGTTGACATTAAAGATGTATATTAACGATATAAAAGAGTATATACTTACTGTGTGATAAATTACCATTGGCTGTAAGAAATAGATAAGGTAAATATATGTTATTATTAATCGTAATATCAAAAAGAAAATTTGAAGTGACGAAAAATGCGATTATGACTCCTAAACTTGTTTGATGATTCCCCACTTAAAATATTAGGCCTTTTCATATCAAATTACATTCTCCCTATTGTAGAGACAATGTATTAGATTTATGTTAAACATTATCTAACTTCTTCTTTTTCAAAACATTTTCTAGGGATGGAAAAAGTTAGCGCTAATTAGCCAATCCCAATCCCTATCATTTCCTTCTTCATATGCAAGTTTGAGGTTCCATTGTGTCAATGATTCTAATAGTGGACTATACATGTATGATTATTCAAAAAATAATTTAACCATATGCCGATTCAATTGATTCTGTTTCAAAGGGCATGTGATCTATCTGCATTTACACTCCACGTGGATTTTGTTCGCTCAAGTCTAATACAAATATTAATAAAAAATTGACAAGACTCGCCTACATAATTATGAGCACAATGAAGTGAACATTACTAATGATCTCAGTGATAAAATAACATCAATGGAAAATGTACTTTCACTATTTGTATAACATGCAGACTTTTATAGTACACAATTGAATTCACGGCTAATTTACGTAAGAATAGTGGATTTGCGAATTTGTGTTGTATACTTAAAAATCGATGATGTTTGAAATTCCAATAGTCAGTCATACCTATGCATCACAAATCAACATGAATCAAATTGTCATAGTGCGCTTCTAAAGTAAGAAAATCCCTTAAGTGAACTTTGAAGACTTAATCTATGATTATGCAATTTATGACTTTTTCTTCTTCATTTCCAAACACTCAGTGGAAAACAGGAAAAAAACACCCCTTTTAAGATATTGATTGATTTAGATACAACAATAATAAATTCACTGTATGGAGTCCATGCTACATAGTTGCCTATGAAATTGAAATAATTGCTTTACGTCTTTTCATGAATCGATTAAGACCATATGAATTATTCTTGATAGATAAAGTTAATATTTTCTCAGAACTTTATTGCTTAATGCAAAAGTTATAGAGTTATATCAATAAACGTGTGATGAAATATAAATGAAGTATATCAACAATATACCATGATGTCACAGTCAATTTAGGAATAGAGGCTAAAAATGAATGTTAACACTTTATGGGCAACTTTGTACGTAATAGAGTATGTTTTTTATCATTTCAAATTGATATCAAACTTAATATTAACACAATAACTGAATGTATACTTACATCACCACCATCTCTTGGCTGCTGTTAAGAGTGAATAATTCATAAATGTGTTTAATCTTAAATAATATTAACATCTTTGACAGAATAAGAGTTGAGGACAAATGCTAAAACGACTCCTAAAGTTGTTTGATAGATAAACTAAAATTGAAGCATAATGCATATACATGTCAGATACAATCCTACTTATAAAAGAGAGAAAACATTTTAGATTTATGTTAATCTTTATATACATTTTTCTTTGGGAAAACATTGCCCAGTGATTGGAAAAGTTTGCGCTAATTCACCAATCCCAATCCCAATTTGTATCAGTATCATCTCTATATGCAGGTTAGAGGTTATAGTGTGTCAATGATTCGAATAGTGGGTTATTCATGTATATGACAATTCACAATAATTTGATCATATGACCACCAAAAGATTCTGTTTCCCGGGCATTCGATTTATTTTTATTTGCACTCCACGCAAAATTTGTTCGCCAAAGTTTGATCAAAATATTAATACAATCATGACAAGACTCGTCTATGAGCAAAATGTGGTGAACATTACTAGTGATCTCGAATCACTTGGATGGAAAATGTAGTCTCAATATCTGTATTACATGCAGAATTTTAGAGTGCACAACTGAATTTATGTTTAATTTACGTTAGAATAGTGGCTTTGTGATTTTGTAATGATAATTGAAAACCGATGATGTTTCAATTTCCAATATTCAGTTAAACCTATGCATCACAAATCGACATGAATCAAATTTTCATAGTAAGATTCTAAAATAAGGATATTCCGAAAGTGAACTTTGAAGATTTAATCTATTATTATGCAATTAATGACATTTTCCTCTTCATTTCCAAACACTCAGTGAAAAACAGGAACATATATACCCCTTTTAGATAATTGATTGATTTAGAAACAACAATAATAAATTCACGGTATGGAGACCATGCTACATAGTTGCCTATGAAATTGGAATAATTGCTTACCGTCTTTTTATAAATCAAGTTAATATCTTCTCAGATCTTTATTGCCTAATGTAAAAGTTATAGAGTTCGATCAATAAACATGTGATAAAATATAAATGATATCTATCAAGAATATACCGTCATGTCACAGTCAATTCAGGAAAAAAGGCAACAAAAAAAGGTTCTTACTTTATGTGCAACTTTTGACGTAATAGAGTATGTTCTTATAATTTCAAACTGATCTTAAACTTAATATTAACACAATAACTAAATATATACTTACTGAATCACTATCGAGAGAGTACTGTTGAGAGTAAATGATAATAAATGTTAATCTTTATTTATCTTAATATCTACAAAAGAGTAAGAGGTGACACAAATCTGAAATGACTCCTGAACTTGTTTGATGAATAAACTTGTTGCTCTTAAAGATCATTCTCAACAGAATAACAATTCAAATTGACAATGAAGTAGGAAAGGAACAATTAGGTTTCAGACCTCAAAGTGGTACTAGAGAAGCCATATTATGTATGAGAATGATGACAGAGAGGAATATATGTGTGCTTTATTGACTACTCTAAAGCATTCGACAAAATTCACCATGATCAAATGATTGAAAGCTTACACAAAATTAATCTGGATAGTAAGAACATACGTCTGATATTTAAACTTTACTGGGACCAGACAGCTGCCATCAAAATTAACAATGAAATTAAAGGTTACATACAAATAAAAAGAGGTGTACGTCAGGGATGCATAATATCCCCATCTCTGTTCTACTTGTGCACAGAGTTGGTATTCAGGGAAATTTCAGATATGAATTATTAATATGTACGCCCCCAATATATTAGGGGCGTACATATTAATAATTTGGAGCGGAACAGTGCATTATTTGTTTTAAAAGACGGGTCGGCCATACAGTATTACAATATAGTCTAGATCTAGAGTAGATCTAAGTTAAATAAAGCTAACTAGAGCTAGATAAAGCTAGATCTCGACCATAGTTCTACGCGCTTGAAAATTATGCACAAATTAAATTTGGCTGAATTACGCGAAAGCGATATTGGTAGATATCGTGCATGTGTTATCAATTTTTGATGTGAGAAGTTTTGCACGGTGGAGAAAAAATGAACGCCCACGCGATGTCAATTGACCAATCGAATTGCTTAGATTTTAGAACCCTTCGTATAATGATGTCTAAAACTATGATGTCATAATCCATTAAGGAAAACAGGCAAAAAAAGGTTCAAACTTTATTTGCAACTTTCGACGCAATAGAGTGTGTACTTATTAATTCAAATTGATATCAAACTTTATATTAACACTTTGACTGAGTTTATACAAACTGAATCACTATTGAGACAGAACTGCTAGGAGTAAATGATAATAAATGTTTTAATATTAATTTATCTTAATATCTACAAAAGAATAAGAGGTGACAAAATCCGAAATGACTACTGAATAAACTTGCCTAAAAATATAACTATATATAATAGTACATTTATATATGCGACGATAAACTTATCCTTATAATAGACAGAAAATATTTTAGATTTATGGTAAACGTTATATAATTAGGTCTTTGGAAAAGTTTGCGCTTTTAAAGTACAAGTCCGCACCAAAAATAACTTGCCTCTAATAGAACCAGAAAAATCAGACAAACCACCCAATAAACCTAACCTAAAAACCACCAATTTATCACGCGAATGGAGTAACGTGATTCCACTTACCTCTGTAAATCAAGTGTTTATGACCAAATTACCACTTGACCAAGCAACGAGTTTTTGGTCCGTTAACCGATAGTGGTGATAAATAAGTAATTATTTGGTCTTGTGAGCGCCTTTATCGATTGGTTTCACAGGTTATCCAAGGTTGATGGTAATAATCACGTTACTTATACCGGCTAATCGTCTTATTGTTCTGTCTGTGAGTCTCTGGTTATATTAAAAAAGTAATTCTGAGGTGTCTTACACACCCATTTAAATGGTTTCAAAGTTACCATAACTTTCTTGGTTATGATCACGTGGTTTAAGCTGAATACTAATCTAAGCTGTGAATCCGTGATATTTAGGTGTGAAGAATAATTAATTATTAGGTGTCTTAAAACACCTTTTTAAATGGTAGTCAAAGTTGCCATAGGTTCCGCGGTGATGATCTCGTGACTCAAACGGATTATTAATCTAAACTGGGCATACGAGACTTTTAGGTGTGAAAAATTAGTAATTATTAGGTGTCTTAAAACACCTTTTTAAATGTTTTTCAAAGTTACCATAACTTTCTTGGTGATGACCACGTAGCCTAAAATGATTACTAATCTAAGCTGTGAATCCGTGATATTTAGGTGTGAAAAATTAGTAATTATTAGGTGTCTTAAAACACCTATTTAAATGGTAATCAAAGTTGCCAGCAGTTCCGCGGTGATGATCTCGTGCCTCAAACGGATTATTTATCTAAACGGTGCATCGGTGATTTTTAGGTGTGAAAAATAAGTCATTATTAGGTGTCTTAAAACACCTATTTAAATGGTAGTCAAAGTTGCCAGCAGTTCCGCGGTGATGATCTCGTGATTCAAACGGATTATTAATATAAGCTGGGTATTCCGTGATTTCCAGGTGTGAAAAAAGAGTTATTCTTGGGTGTCTTGATGGTTTCACAGTTACCATTTAAGTTCCGTGGTGATAATTCCGTGACTGTTGGCATATTTCTATTTTCAACAGTTGATAACTGACTGTTGGCATCTTTTCATTGCACCAGTTGATCAATAAACGTGGGAGAAGATAATGATATCTATCATCTTTGTGGGCAACAGTGTACATATGATATACCTCTGTTTAGAAATCTAGCCATCTGATTGGTCGAAATTGGAGTCGTGACTTTAGCCATTCCCATAAAGAAATGAACAACGGTTAAAAGTTCATGAGTGAGATGCCCGAAAGATTCCGGGTACTGGGAAAATAGCAAAATTTTGATAAGATCCCCATTAGTTAATGTGTTAAAACTTAAAAGTTAAACGGATACCATACAGTGTTTTTTGTCTGCGATTCCCAAATTATTGTAACATTCGGTCATCTTTCCAGAAAAGATTAATATACAGTGTCTCAGATTTTCTGTAATATTTTAACCAATCGTTACTCAAGAAAATGAAAAGGTAAGAATTATTGGAACATTTTTGTGTCAATTCGGTATATAAAAGATATACAGTGCGTCCCAGAAAAAACGAAACCGAGAACTATCGATGTTTCATAATAACTTAATCACAATTATAATTAATTAATGATACATATTTGGAAAGCTTAGATCCTCCTCCTTCATTCAAACAAACAGAACTTTGTTATTTCTGGCTCATTTTTCCTGATTGAGGTGTCATATGAAAGGGGAGAAATTGAACTTTCTAAACATGTAATTTTCCCTTTAAATTCAGATACCACCCGCCAAATGACATTTTGATTTCCTCTCTTCAAGTTGATTTCAATCATTCATGCATGAAAAATGCATCATATGAATTACATTAAATGAAAGAGGAGGATCTAAGCTTGCCAAATATGTGTCATTTATTAATTATAATTGTAATTAAGTTATGATAAAACATCGATGATTCTCGGTTTCGTTTTTTCTGGGACGCAGTGTATATCGACTGCTCTAATATTCGAGGCCTGGCTGTTTTCTATACTGGATCGCGGGTACCCAGGCGCGCCTCGTGGTCATGGCAGGATGCAACGTCCCCTTGAGCCTATAAAAACAGGCAGGCCTCCCATTGCAGTCGATATATCTATAATATAACATGTTCTAATAAATTCAATGTTGATATTAAAATACATAGTAACGAAACAAAAGAATATATACTTACTCTGTATGCCCTTGGTATCTCCTTTAAAAAAAAAAAAAAAAAGTTAATTTTAATTAATCGTAATATCTAAAACAAAATGTTGAGATGAAGAAAGATGCATGATCCTGAATTTGTCTGATGAAAACACCACTTAAAATATTATGAATGTGCATATCACATTATCTTCTACCAATTATAGAGAGAAATTATTTAAGATTAATCTTGAACTTCATATAGATTCTTCTTTGGGAAAACATGTTAGTGATTAGAAAATGTAACGCTAATTAGCCGATCCCAATCATTATCAGTTCCATCTTCATATGCAAGTTTGAGGTTTCAATGTATCAGTGATTTTAATAGTGGACTAGTCGTGTAGGACTATTCAAAATAAGTAACCATATGGTGACCAAAATATTCTGTTTCGAGGGCATGTGATTTATTTTCACGTACATTCAAGGGGAAATTTGTTCGTCCAAGTCTGATAAAAATATCAATACAATATTGACAAGACTCGTCTATGAGCAAAATGTAGTGAACATTATTATTGATCGCAGTGATAGAATCACATCAATGGAAAATGTACTCTAAACATTTGTATTACATGCAGACTTTTATATTACACAACTGAATGCATGGCTAATTTACTTTAGAATAGTGGCTTTGCGATTACAAAAAATATATAATTGAAAACCGATGATGTTTCAAATTCTAATATTCAGTTATACCTATGCAACAATAATCGACATAAATCATATTATCTTAATGCGATTCTGAAATAAGAAAATTCCGAAAGTGAACTTTGATGATCTAATCTTTTATTATACAATTCATGAGTTTTTTTCTTTCATTTCACAGGGGCATGAATACACTTTTTAGAATATTGATTGATATATGTAGATACTACGATAATGCGTACACTGTATACCGTGTGTTTAAAACAAAGTTTACACCTAGAAAATTGCTAATTATTTTTAAAATAATCTATAAACAGTAAATTATTATATATCTCATGAAAGAGTGTTTTATCCCAAATAATTTGGTATCATTTTTGTGTGGTATGTGTTCACGCTTGGATGAACATGAGGCATTGTTTGCGAGAGTGCAAAAATCGACTTGCGCCAAAGTGATGCCTACAGCGTGTATAATTTTGGGATTAGCGGAGTGAGAGAATGAATTGGATGTATCAAATGGAATGCATTGCATATGCTTTTTGCAGATGCAAAGTCACACACATGCATGATTTATTTTGTTAGGGATGTTATTTGGATCTGCAAAGACCGAATTAATACGCAAATCCCAATTGCTTTATTCAAACATCACCCAGCAACTTTGGCGCAAATCAATTTTTGCACTCTCGTAAACAATGCCTTCTGTTCATTCAACCGTGAACACATACCACACAAAAGTGATACCAAATGATTTCGGATAAAACACCCTTTCATAAGATGTATAATCATTTACTGTTCATAGATGATTTTTTTAAATAATTAGCAATTTTCAAAGTGTAAACTTTTGTTTGACTCACACTGGTAGAGTCTATACTAAACTGCTGCCTATGAAGTTGGAATAATTGTTTTTCGTCTTTTTATTAATCAATTAATATCATATGAATTATTTTTGACAGATAAAGTTCATGTCTTTTCAGAACTGTATTGCTAAATGTTAGAGTCAGAGAGGTTCATCAATAAATGTTGAAAAAAATAAAAATGATATCTATTGAGAAAGAAAAAAAATCACACTCTATTCATGGAAAGAGGCAAAAAAGGAAGAAAATATTTCAGCTTGTGGGCAACATCGTACATAATATAACATCTTCTCATCAACTTCAAATCAATATTAAGAGTATATACTTACGCTGACATAAGTTACCATTGGCTGTAAGAAATAGATAAGGTAAATATATGTTACAATTAATCGTAATATCAAAAAGAAGATTTGAGGTGACGAAAAAAGCGATTATGACTCCTAAACTTGTTTGATGATTCCCCACTTAAAATATTAGGCCTTTTCATATTACATTACATACTCCCTATTGTAGAGAAAATGTATTATATTTATGTTAAACTTTCATCTAACTTCTTCTTTTTCGAAACATGTTCTAGTGATGGAAAAGTTACCGCTAATTAACCAATGCCAGTCCCTATCATTTTCATCTTTATATGCAAGTTTGAGGTTCCAATTGCCAATGATTCAAATAGTGGACTATTCATGTGTACTTATCAGAAATAATTTGACCATATGACCGCCAAAAGATTATGTTTCCCGGGCATTCGATTTATTTTTATTTGCGCTCCACGCAAAATTTGTTCGCCAAAGTCTGATCAAAATTTTAATACAATCATGACAAGACTCGTCTATGAGCGAAGGAGGTGGTCAGGTCAGGCCCCCCAGTACCTCTCTGAGATGGTATCAGTAACGCAGTCAGTGAGGTCACTGAGGTTTTCAGAGGCTACGAGACTAGTCGTGCCATTGACAAAAACGGTCACGTATGGAGACAGGTCCTTCGCCAAATCTGCACCCGTCCTCTGGAACTCTCTTCCTTCTTATCTTAGACAATTAGATTCCACAGAACAATTTAAATCCCAGTTGAAAGCGTTTTTATTTATCTGATGTTTAAGTTTAATTACCTAAAAAACTATATTATGTTGAACTGTATTATGTATTTATATCTGTTTATCCAATATTTGAATTTCTGTATATATAAGATTTGAATTCCTGTTTATCTAAGATTTAAGTTTAACTGTATTATGTATTTATATCTGTTTATCCAATACTTGAATTTCTGTATATATAAGATCTGAATTCCTGTTTATCTGTTTAATTACATGTAGAAATAATATCTGTTGAACTGTTTTGTAATCTGCATCATTTTTGTCTGTCGCGCCTTGATCAGAAGTTCCGGATACGTGCGCGTTATAAATTTATATTATTATTATTATTATAAACGTGTGCTAAAATAAAAAAATGATGTATATCAAGAAGAAACCATGATGTCATAATCAATTCAGGAATAGAGGGTAAAAATAAAATGTTAAAACTTTATGGGCAACTTTGTACGTAATAGAGTAAGTTCTTATCATTTCAAATTGATATCAAACTTAATATTAACACAATAACTGAATATATACTTACATCACCACCATCGCTTGGCTCCTGTTAAGAGTGAAAAATTCATAAATGTGTTTCATCTTGATTAATATTAACGTCTTTGAAAGAATAAGAGTTGAGGACAAATCCTAAAAATGACTCATAAACTTGTTTGATAGATAAACTAAAATTAAAGCATAATGCATATACATATCAGATAAATTCCTACTTATATAAGAGAGAAAACATTTTAGATTTTATGTTAATCTTTATATAACTTTGTCTTTGGGAAAACATTGCCTAGTGATTGGAAAACTTTGCGCTAATTCACCAATCCCAATCCCAATTCGTATCAGTATCATCTCTATATGCAGGTTAGAGGTTACAGTGAGTCAATGATTCTAATAGTGGGTTATTCATGTATATGATAATTCACAATAGTTTGATCATATGACCACCAAAAGATTCTGTTTCCGGGGCAATCGATTTATTTTTATTTGCACTCCACGCAAAGTTTATTCGCCAAAGTCTGATCAAAATATTAATACAATCATGACAAGACTCGTCTATGAGCAAAAGTAGGTGAACATTACTAGTGATCTCTGCAGTAATAGAATCACTTCGATGAAAAATGAAGTCTCGATATTTGTATTACATGCAGACTTTTAAAGTGCACAACTGAATGTATGTTTAATTTACGTAAGAATAGTGGCTTTGTGATTTTTTAATGATAATTGAAAACCGAGGATGTTTCAAATTCCATTATTCATTTTGACTTTTATACTTATGCATCACAAATGGACACGAATAAGTATCATAATGCGATACTGAAATCAGGAAATTTTGAAAGTGAAGTTTGATTATTTAGTCTATGATTATGCAATTAATTACTTTTTCTTCTTCATTTCCAAACACTCACTGGAAATCAGGAACATTTATACCCTTTATATAATATTGATTGATGTAGATACTACTATAATGTCTTTTTTATGAATCGATTTTGATCATATGAATTATCCTTGGTAGCTTAAGTTTATATTTTCTCTGAACTATATTGCTTAATGTTAGAGTCACAGAGATTGGTCAATAAGCGTGTGCTAAAAAAAAGGATATATATCAAGAAGAAACCATGATGTTATAATCAATTCAGGAAAAAAGGCTAAAAATAAATGTTAAAACTTTAAGGGCAACTTTGTACGTAATAGAGTATGTTTTTATTATTTCAAATTGATATCAAACTTAATATTAACACGATAACTGAATATATACTTACATCACCACAATCTCTTGGCTCCTGTTAAGAGTGATCAATTCATAAATGTGTTTAATCTTGATTAATATTAACGTCTTTAAAAAAATAAGAGTTGAGGAAAAATCCTAAAAATGACTCATAAACTTGTTTGATAGATAAACTAAAATTAAAGCATAATGCATATACAGTGCGTCCCAGAAAAAACGAAACCGAGAAGTATCGAGTTTTTATCATAATTTAATCACAACCATAATTAATGAATGATACATATTTGGAAAGCTTAGAGTCTTTTCTTTCAGTTGATGGTACTCACGTGATGCATATTCCACGCATAAGTGATTAAAAGCAATTTGAAGGAAGGAAACCAAAAATACATTTGGCGGGCGGTATCTGAATTTCAAAGAAAAATTCATATTTCTAGAAAGCTCATTTCCTGCTCTTTCATATGATACCTCAATCAAGTAAAATGAGCCAGGAATAACAAAGTTCTGTTTGTTTAAAGTAGCCCTTACATTTTCATACTTTTAACAAACGAATTCGTTTTCACTGGGTGCCTGCCGTAGCAAAAAGCAGAATTGACAAAAGACTTAACTCCGTTTCGTTGACAATCAGCCAAGCATGAAGACTCTCGTCTACAGTTGATTATCAACGAAACGGAGTTAAGTCTTTTGTTAATTTCGTTTATTGATACGGCAGGCAGATAGTGAAAACGAATTCTTTTAATACAATTATGGAAATGCAAGCACTACTTTAAAGAAACAGAACTTTGTTATTCCTCGCTCATTTTTCCTGATTGAGGTGTCATATGAAAGGGCAGAAACTCAACTTTCTAGAAATGTGAATTTTTCTTCGAAATTCAGATACCGCCCGCCAAATATCTTTTTGGTTTCCTCCCTTCAAATTGCTTTTAATCACTCATGCGTGAAATATGCATTATCTGAGTAGCATCACATGAAAGAGGAGACTCTAAGCTTTCTAAATATGTATCATTCATTAATTATAGTTGTGATTAAGTTATGATAGAACTTCGATACTTCTCGGTTTCGTTTTTTCTGGGACGCCCTGTACATGTCAGATACATTCCTACTTATATAAGAGAGAAAACATTTTAGATTTTATGTTAATCTTTATATAACTTTGTCTTTGGGAAAACATTGCCTAGTGATTGGAAAACTTTGCGCTAATTCACCAATCCCAATCCCAATTCGTATCAGTATCATCTCTATATGCAGGTTAGAGGTTACAGTGAGTCAATGATTCTAATAGTGGGTTATTCATGTATATGATAATTCACAATAGTTTGATCATATGACCACCAAAATATTCTGTTTCCCGGGCATTCGATTTATTTTTATTTGCACTCCACGCAAAGTTTATTCGCCAAAGTCTGATCAAAATATTAATACAATCATGACACGACTCGTCTATAAGCGAAAGGTGGTGAACATTACTAGTGATCTCTGCAGTAATAGAATCACTTCGACGGAAAATGTAGTCTCAATATTTGTATTACATGCAGACTTTTAAAGTGCACAACTGAATTTATGTTTAATTTACGTAAGAATAGTGGCTTTGTGATTTTGTAATGATAATTGAAAACCGAGGATTTTTCAAATTCCATTATTCATTTTGACTTTTATACTTATGCATCACAAATGGACACGAATTAGTATCATAATGCGATACTGAAATCAGGAAATTTTGAAAGTGAAGTTTGATTATTTAGTCTATGATTATGCAATTAATTACTTTTTCTTCTTTATTTCCAAACACTCAGTGGAAATCAGGAACATTTATACCCCTTATATAATATTGATTGATGTAGATACTACTATAATGTCTTTGTTTATGAATCGATTTTGATCATATGAATTATTCTTGGTAGCTTAAGTTCATATTTTCTCTGAACTATATTGCTTATTGTTAGAGTCACAGAGATTGGTCAATAAGCGTGTGCTAAAAAAAAGGATATACAGTGCGTCCCAGAAAAAACGAAACCGAGAAGTATCGATGTTTTATCATAACTTAATCACAATCATAATTAATGAATGATACATATTTGGAAAGCTTAGAGTCTCCTCTTTCAGTTGATGCTACTCAGATGATGCACATTTCACGCATGAGTTATTAAAAGCAATATGAAGGAAGGAAACCAAAAAAACATTTGGCGGGCGATATCTGGATTTCGAAGAAAAATTCACATTTCTAGAAAGTTGAGTTTCTGCCCTTTCATATGACACCTCAATCAGGAAAAATGAGCGAGGAATGACAAAGTTCTGTTTGTTTAAAGTAGCCCTTACATTTCATAATTTTAACAAACGAATTCGTTTTCACTGGATGCCTGCCGTAGCAAAAAGCAGATTTGACAAAAGACTTAACTCCGTTTCGTTGACAATCAGCCATGCATGAAGACTCTCGTCTACGGCTATCAAGAAGAAACCATGATGTCATAATCAATTCAGGAATAGAGGCTAAAAATAAATGTGAAAACTTTATGGGCAACTTTCGACGTAATAGAATATGTTCTAATCTATTCAAATTGATATCAAAATTAATATTAACACAATAACTGGGTATATACTTACTGAATTACTTTGGAAACATGCCTGTTAAGATTAAATTATTAAAATAAACAAATTACTTTTCACCTATCCCCAGAGTATCCGTTCTATGTATGCTAGTGGATATATACATGTCTGACATCACGATTTCAATAAATATGGCGACTATGATGGGAGTATTGCTTCCTTGCTAAGTAATCAAATGAGAGCAATTTCGGTTTCGAAGAAAATTAACGGCATTTTTTTTGTTGAAAAACAGAATTGTTGATCTTTATTAAACAAGGTGTATGGTAAATCAAAATTATATAATTGAAAAGGAAGGAGTGTATTCGTTAATTCTAACGCCGAGGCATTTATGCAAATTACATATATCATATCGAAAATAATATCGCTAGTGATATTCGTTTGTCTCGCAATGTGGTCAATAAGGAATCTAAAAGATCACGACGTTTCGTATGCTACTGCGATACTTCGTCAGGTGATGAAAACTACTGTAAGCAAGGGTCTTTTATACTCTACAGGAGGACAGGCGGAGCGGTCCATAATTCGATCGATAATTGGAACAATAACGCACAATGCCTATTGGTCGACGCACACGGTGATCGACCAATCACCAGGCCGCTGGATTCGGCCGCTGGTTCGGCTAATGCACCAGGCCTATTGGCCGACGCATACGGTACTCAACCAATCAACGGGCCGCTGGATCGGACCGTCTGCTGAATGGAATCGACCGGTGTTGGCTGGCAGGACGGCGAGTGTCATGGCGGCGTATCGTCCGTATCCAAAATTCGGGGATATCGATCCCGTTGTCTCTGTTGAAATTATTAGGATTGAGACGGATATTGATAGCTTCTTTCACCCTCCGTGTATACCAATGCCGTTCCTGGGAAAGGCACTGTTTAAGCAGCTTATCGTGTTTGGAAGAGATACCTAGATGACACCTTCATCATAGTTCCCATCTCTGAAACAGATAAGCTGCTTAAACACATGAATATCCTTGAACCAACCATCCAGTTCACATCAGAGATAGAGTGTGAAGGGAAGATAGCATTCTTAGACACTCTAGTTCATAGACACGACACCATAGGCTCTCCACCTCAGTCTATAGGAAGCCTACCCACACAGACCAGTACATAGCGTTTGATTCTCACCATCCCATATCGGTGAAGAGAGGTCTAGTGAAATGTCTATTTGACAGAGCTTCACGCATTGTGACAAGTCCACAACAGCCATGCAAAGAACGGACCCGTGTTCGCAGCGCCCTGAGTCTCAACGGTTACCCACGCCGTTTTATACACAATACCAAGAATAGATCGTCGGAACCCAGGGATCAGAAGGTATACAAGACTTTTACAGTCTTTCCGTACATTGATTGGGTCTCCCAACAACTCAAGCGCCGCCTAGAGAGCCATGGCATTCGAACGGTTTTCAGATCAGATACCACCCTACGTCAACAACTTACACGCCCCAAGGATCCAATTCCTCCACATAGACGGGACGGCATTGTGTACAACATCCCTTGTAAAGGATGTGATAGATCCTACATCGGTGAAACTGCCCGTCCGATAAAAGAAAGAATCACTGAGCATAAGAGGGACGTCAGACTCCGTCGAACTGACAACTCAGCCGTAGCCGAACATGCTTGGGATAACCAGCATCAACCAGACTGGGACGGTGTTCAGTGCCTTTCCCAGGAACGGCATTGGTATACACGGAGGGTGAAAGAAGCTATCAATATCCGTCTCAATCCTAATAATTTCAACAGAGACAACGGGATCGATATCCCCGAATTTTGGATGCGGACGATACGCCGCCATGACACTCGCCGTCCTGCCAGCCAACACCGGTCGATTCCATTCAGCAGACGGTCCGATCCAGCGGCCCGTTGATTGGTTGAGTACCGTATGCGTCGGCCAATAGGCCTGGTGCATTAGCCGAACCAGCGGCCGAATCCAGCGGCCTGGTGATTGGTCGATCACCGTGTGCGTCGACCAATAGGCATTGTGCGTTATTGTTCCAATTATCGATCGAATTATGGACCGCTCCGCCGGTCCTCCCGTAGAGTATAAATAGTCAGGTCAATATATGGTTTGACCCCAAAAAATTGCAACAAAAGGTTTTTCAACGGTTTCTAGTAGTATTTGACCTTAAGAATAACATACTAAAAGTCGACCAAAATCGAAGCTTCGGAAAGCTGTTATTTTCAAGATGGCGTCCAAGATGGCCGCCGATACCTAAAAATGGCCATAAGTCACTTATTATCCATCCTAGAGACATAACTGTGGTGGCTATGCTATGGTTTTCGGGGTCATAGAATCCATTGAGACAAGTAAGAATCGTTTGTGATGGTCTAGGAAACCCCAAAATCCAAGATGGCGTCCAAAATGGCCGCCATTACATAAAAATGGCCATAAGTCACTTATTATCCATCCTAGAGACATAACTGGGATGGCTATGCTATGGTTTTCGGGGTCATAGAATCCAATACGATAAGTTAGAACGTTAAGCAGTGGTTTAGGAAACCACAAAATCCAATATGGTGTCCGAAATGGCCGTCATAACATAAAAAAGCCATAAGTCACTTATTATCAATCCGAAAGACATAATTGGGGTGTATATGCTATGGTTTTCGGGGTCATAGAATCCATTAGGATAAGTTAGAACGTTGAGCAGTGGTTCAGGAAACCACAAAATCCAATATGGAGTCCAAATGGCCACAAAACCACTAAGGTTTCTCAATAGAGGGCACACTTTATGAACAGGAAATTAACTTATAATGTTTCTCTCTCACCCTTATGGTGTCACCGACTCCCCCCCCCCCAGAAAAAGGGTCGATGCAACTATTGACAGGTCATTGTCAACACTGAGGGAGGGAGCCGAGGAGGGGGGGGGGGTGACAAAGACAAAGTAACAATATCTAGACACACATTCATAATACCTATCATACAATAAAAAACAGTTTAAAACCTCGTGTTTTTTATGTCAGCTTAATATAGCGAATAGCATACATCAAGTTGGCAAGGTCCACAGCTGTTACATGTAGTCCGTAACATCTGCAGGTACAGCGAGGTGTGCTACAAGCAGTACAGCAGTTGCAATGAATCGATTTAAGAAGATTACTTGTCCTCTAATTTCCAGCCCCAGTATGTGATGTCCATGTCTTTTAGTTTACTCTCCATCCATGCTATGACTTGGTAGGATGTTCTGAGAGAGTGGAAATTGGTGGAGACTGGCGTAGGAGGGACTCGCATTGGCAATTTTCTTGACGAACAAGTTGTATCGTAATGATGCAAGTAAGTCATTACAGCAGCAACCAAACATGACAGACATTGCTTTGATACCAAGTTCCTATATTAGTTCCTTTGGCTGACTTGGGAGAAGAAAAGTACTACCACTGGATTCTTAAGTGGGGCTGCATTTAACAAGCTTCTGGAAGACTGCTCTCTTTCTGATTCTGAATATCCTGGAAGTCGAATCGCAACTAGTGTAGGCATACATGTCGAAAAAAAATAGTTGTGAGTATAGATCTTTACCCAGGTCAACTTTCAACTGCTTAATATTAGGGAATTTGATATTTGCACGAAGACAATGTGGATTGCTACGGTCGACGTCTTTTGATGCACTGCCTTGAATGGACGTCACACGTATCAGTCCACGCAAATCTAAAAGTCCCTACTATACACCTTCGGAGCCTTGGCTACATTGTCAGACCAATGCAAGAGTAACACCAATATGTCAGTGCCTTCTGCCCTTCTCACATCAGAGTTGTAGACTGACGACGAGATGAATTCACTGCAGCTTTAGCAATATATACATCTGCATCACCGAATACATTGATGACGGTGCAATTACTCTTCCTCTGTTCCTCACAAACGAGACTTTTGAGTCCCTGCTTATTGCAGTCTCTTGATAAAAACTCATCCTTCTTGCCTGAGAATACTGTGTCTGCATTGAATATGACAACTGGATGGGCATTCTGCCCACATCGCTGTGGTGTGTTTTATCATTAATTGACGGCTCTCAACCATAGCCGTCAAAAACTACATTTACAGAACCAAATAGTGTGTGTAAGGGGGGGGGGGGGTGTGAAATCAGCATAGATCGTTTTATTCTGCCATAGCTGTCTCCTGTCTTCCATGGTATCCGATGCACCAAGGAACCACCACCAAGGACATACTGTTCTGTGTTCTTATACGGCTTCACTCGTCCCTGATCAGTTAAAGCATGAGCTAGCTGAGGCTTCTCAGCCTTCCGAAAGACATTCCTAACCTCAAAAAGTGCAGGTAGGAACGGACTGAGCTCAAGTCTCATCACCTCTGCTACTTCAACTTCCCTTTTTTTTTTTTAAATACCTGGAACCGTTGAAACAGCAAAGCAAAGCAGCATTTATGGTTTGTTCATGGACAATTTTTACTTTCGAAATATCTCCCAGAGTCGTACTGGAAGGCCGCTGAGCTATAAGCATTGATGTACTCCAGAATAGCCCACTGAAAGGAATTGACTTGCAATTAGGTTGCTTCCAGACCTTCATGAATTTGCTGGAAGCAATCGGTACCTTGATGAAAGGAACTGGACTTCGCAAATTCCTTAGAACAGATAGCAGGGAACTATACTTCCACTCTAAGAGTGTTAGCAAAGGTTCCGAAGGTGTAGAACTGTAAGCATTTAAAAGTGGACCTGGGTACGGGATCTGTGCTCACAACTATTTTTTCTTGATGTCTACACCGATTGCGATTCTACTTCCCGGATATTCGGAATAGGAACGAAAGCAGTCTTCCAGAAGCTTGAGAAATGCAACCTCACTTTGGAATGCTGTGCCAGTACTTTTCTTCTACCAAGTCAGTCAAAGGAACTAATAAAGGAACCTGGTATCAAAGCAATGCCTGTCATGTGTGGTGGCCGCTGCAACTCCCTCCTACGCCAGCCTCCACCAAATTCACTCCCTCAGAACATACTACCAAGCCCGGGTCGGGGGGGGGGGGGGTAGATTTGGTTTGACCGGGGGTGTGCCGCTCAAGTCTCAAAAACCCTACCTATTTTTAGGGGTGCTTTTTCTCGAAGTAAAGCCCACAATGCAAACACCGACAATTTGGGAAATTTTGAAAACACAGGGATATTTTTGTTTCAAATGGGACCAATATTAGGGATTTTTGGTGAAAAAGTGACCCATTACAGCGGCACACGCCCGTATGTCTTAATTTGTGAGTACCCCCCCCCCCCCCCCCACGGGCTACCAAGTCATGGCATGGATGGATAGTGAGAAGACATGGACGTCACAGACTGAGGCTGGAAATTGAGGACAATCATCTGGTTCCACTGATGTCAAATGCGGAGGCTGCATCTAGCAATCTTCTTAAGTTGATTCATTGCCACTCCTGTACTGCTTGTAGCACACCGGACTACATGTAACAGCTGTGGACATCGCCAACTTGGTGTATGCCACAATCCATATAACGAGTCACTTGATAGTGAAGCAGAAGAGGATTTCTCCTTACTCAGAACATTTCTCATCAAAATGAAGGAACGTGAAGATCTGCATGTGTATTCGCTATATTAAGCTGACATAAAAAACACGAGGTTTTAAACTTTTTTAATTGTATGGTAGGTATTATGAATGTGTGTCTAGATATTGTTACTTTGTCTTTGTCACCCCCCCCCCCTCCTCGGCTCCCTCCCTAAGTGTTGACAATGACCTGTCAATAGATGCATCGACCCTTTTTCTGGGGGGGGGGGGGGTCGGTGACACCATAAGGGTGAGAGAGAAACATTATAAGTTAATTTCCTGTTCATAAAGTGCGCCCTCTAGTGAGAAACCTTTGTGGTTTTTGTCCATTTTTTTGTTTTTTGTTGTTGTTTGTTTTGTTTTATTTCCACTTTTTCATATCAATACAAAGAAACATACAAATAAATATGATGAATAACATGTAAGTTTGACAAAATTTGTTTCTAGTTAAAATAAAAGTTTCATACAAAAGGAAAAAGCAGGAGACCACATGTCGTAAGCGTAAATGCTTGAACATGACCGTGGCCTCTGGCGAGTTAACAAAATAAAAGAACAACCCATGCAACCTATTTGGACTTCATATTGGATTTTGGGGTTTCCTGAACCACTGCTTAACGTTCTAACTTATCCTAATGGATTCTATGACCCCGAAAACCATAGCATAGACACCCCAACTATGTCTCTAGGATGGATAATGAGTGACTTATGGCCATTTTTATGTTATGGCGGCCATTTTGGACGCCGTCTTGAATTTTGGGGTTTCCTAGACCATCACAAACGATTCTTACTTGTCTCAATGGATTCTATGACCCCGAAAACCATAGCATAGCCACCACAGTTATGTCTCTAGGATGGATAATAAGTGACTTATGGCCATTTTTAGGTATCGGCGGCCATCTTGGACGCCATCTTGAACATAACAGCTTTCCGAAGCTTCGATTTTGGTCGACTTTTAGTATGTTATTCCTGAGGTCAAATACTACTAGAAACCGTTGAAAAACCTTTTGTTGCAATTTTTTGGGGGTTGGGGTGTTTTTTACCGTATATTGACCTGACTAAAAAGACCCTTGCTTACAGTAGTTTTTATCACCTGACGAAGTATCGCAGTAGCATACGAAACGTCGTGATCTTTTAGATTCCTTATTGACCACATTGCGAGACAAACGAATATCACTAGCGATATTATTTTCGATACTATATCCGCAATGAGTAATATATTTAGCATACATATATCATAATCCTTTAATCTACAAAAATAACCATACATAAAAGAAGTAGAATTTTTTTTTTCAAACGATTTTACGAGTAAACGTTTTTAAGAAAAATAAAGCAAATCAATTCAATTAAATTCATTTATTCACTCAATATATAAAAACAGATACATACAATTGCGTATGACAACTATAAAAAGATGGACATCGTAAAAGTAGATGAAAGCACAAGTTACATAAATTGAGTGGGGATCTGATTAAAGATCTATTTAAAGATCTTGTATTAAAATTCGACCCAATTGTGATGTATAAATTGCATTTATTGTTGCATGTACAACAACGAGAGAGAGAATACATAAGCGGCTGGGTCATGAAGAAACGAGAGAGGGTATAGAGAGACAGACAGAGAGGGAGAGGAAGGAAAATTGAGGGAGAGAAAGCATGATGATAAGTAAGTCAATGCATAATAATAAGAAAACCCATACAAACCAGGGGTGTAATAATTAACATTGAAATAAACCACAAACAACAGGTGACTCAAAGTGAATAAGAATGTAAAAGCCTTTATTTGTAGTGTCCCTTAAAACGTTCTGGGAGCATGCATTTTTTAGACTAGCTAGCAATGCATTCCATAGTTTGGGACCTGCATAGTAATTTGTTTTTTTGAGAAACTGACGTTTGAACTTTACAGTCTAACATATAAATGAAAATCAGTAAAAACTTACCTTACAGCATGAACAACAATTGCCCATGATGAAAATGGCAACCCTTTGGCTCCAAATAGTTTAACAAAGATACACCGCCTCAAGAGTTTATCTGTGGAAATATTTTAAATTAAAAGAATGAAGAAAAAATAAAATTGTAAACATCGGACGCATTATCAAGACTGTTGAATGGCCTGTGTATTGATACAAAACCCTGATAGGGTTAACGGACGCCAAACGGAAAGCTGTTATATGTTATATCCGTGCGTCTCCTTTCTTATGCCCTCTTGTCAGTTTCTCGTTTATTAAAGCCCCCATCACACCAAACCCCAAAAATCGTAAAACGGGTTGTGGTCGAAGTAGAATTTGCAAATAATGTCTATAATACGACCCCAGTTCGTTCATAAACAGTCCCCAATACGTCCATCTCGTCTGTACCCCATCCACAGTCAGGTCATATCAAGTTCTGATCGGGTAAATTTGCCATTTAAAGGCAATTCAAGTAGGGTGATCACACTGCCTGTGCAAACAGTCTGCCCCGCGAACACACACACACACACACACACACACAACAGCAGTCAGTTGGTAAAAATAGCAATTTTTGTAAATGTATTTAAAAAAAACTAAACAATATTTTAATTTTTTTATTTCACATATATTTCAAGCATACCTTTAACTGCAATTCTGTGTAGTTTCATTGTTTTAGGCATGTGGGAAATATGCTAATTATTTAATTAGAATATTGTCTTTTCAGCAATGATTATGTGACATGGCACGCTGATCGCCCATTGACTCGCGCTGCTATTCTGCGTGGTGAAAATGCACCTCAATGTATACAACTCCCCTACAAAAATGCAATGTCCTCATGTGTTTTACTTATTGAATCAATTTGTTATTTACATTCAAGGTAGCCACAACTGTACTGGGGTCACCAAAGTTTTTTTTCACTCTGAAATTCAGTCCCTGTGGAATGTAATGGCCTGTTGAATGGTTTCTCCGAAAATCGTCATAAATCATCAAATCTGACATTTTTTAAACAAACAAATATACTGTGATGTAGCTGAAAGTCTACAAATTTGTATAATATGATCGGTTTTTCTGAATTATTTGTGAAACATATGAGGAAATAGCTGTGACGGTGATCCAAGTAATTTTCATCGCCATATTTTATTGGCATTGCAAAAATATTTGGAATTTAAGGTTAATATTTGGTGTAAATATGATCAATGAATATATGATTTAAAAAATGCCCCCAAAATGAACAGTTTGACTTTCCTAATTTGCATAATGAGTGCACGAACATATAATTAGCTTAAATTACCTAATTTGCATATTTGATGAATATTCATGATTTTTTTTTAAATTTCAAATGAAATATATTTCCGTACCTGTCTGATATACATAGGTTTAACTGATGTATCATGTTCGGTTTTGATTTGATTACATATGCGCATATTAATTAGGCGGACTTAGTTATTTTCACAACTTTTTGTTATATCTGCAGATTCGCAAAAATGGCAAAAGTGGCTTATTTTGTTGGCTTCTGTTTTCAAAACGGTAATAGATATATGAATTTTCTTTTTTGTATTTTTACCACAAAGATGATATTTTAGTGTCTGATAATTTAATTTATTATTTGTGTCCAAGAAAGTGATGAATTAAGTTGTCAACTTTGTCGAATTATGCCATTTTTGCCAATTTGACCATTTCTGGCAGGTTTTTCGGTAATTTTGCGATATAAAAAAAATGGTATAAAATCACAACGCATTGACCGATTTCAATTCTATTTTTTGTTTTTTGAAGCTTTCGTGAAGCTTGATCATTTGCAACCTTCAAATAACATGTGTTTGTTGTAATTATTTTTGGTGTGCTATACCTAATTCAAGTCAGCCCGTAGTCAGTTCATACCGGTTATCAACTAGTTCTTCCTCGTTTCCAATACTATTACTAGAAATAATATATATTTGTTCAGAAAATTAGAAATCATGTTTGTTTCATTTTTGTTTAAACTTTGAGGCCAAAACGAAATTTGTATATTAAAATGCGCATGGGATCCACCCGTATCTTATTCATTAGTATTTTTGCAAGAGTTTTATCATGGATGCCATGCATTCCCCCAAAACGTAATCTTGTTTTAATGTAAAGATATAGTTTTTTTTGCTGCTGCATGCTGCAAGAAGTGTACTTCTCTTTTTTTCCCTTGTTTTCCCTTGATGGAACAACTACTATGCAGCAATGAACATGTTTAATATTAGTGCTCTAGACTGATATGTTTTAGGGGTCAAAATTTCACCATTTGTGGGAAGACTGGAACATAATAGTGGATATTTAAGGGTTCTGAGTATCTGGACAGATGAACATCAGATGGCCAGATCTTCAGCTTGATTTTAATGGATATTATTCAGCAAACTGTATGTATACTTGGCTATGCTGCTCTTAGCACTATCCCATTCATTTATTTTGGTGTGAGAAGGATCACGCTTCATCTGCCTAGAATGATATGTCTTGGGGATGATTTAACATTGTGACCAACCTTGTTATTGCAAGAACCTAAACAATACTTATGCACATCATTATAAATGCATATCTATTTTGGGTTTTTTGAGTGGATGTTTGGAAGATTGAATAAGCCTTACTGACTGTGTTGATTTGTACTTGATCAAGGAAATCCAAATCAAGTTTTTCAAATTCAATTTTGAGTTATAGATCTATATTGGTTGTTTAAATTCATCATCACCTTTGGATGATCTGCGAAGTAAACCTCACACTAGATCCTCATCAAGTAGCGCCGTTAATACAGAGACCCAACCTAAAATCCTGGAAAAACCTGCTAACTTGAAGGAGACGTCGGCTACTACTAGGTCTACGAGTCAGGGATCTCACACAGAAAATGATAAGCCTAGAACGGGCGGAAGTCCCAGCCAAATGTGTGGTGGAGCCTGTAAATCACAACTCATTAGCGGAAAGGACAGCATCGAAAGTGAGCGATGTGAAAATGGTTCTGCTTAAAATGCTTTAAAGAGCTATATATCCAAGCAGATCTCACAAAAACAGAACGTGCAGCAGGGAACGAACTCGTCAAGGAAATGAAAAGGAGGAAGAGTGAGGGTGACAATAACTGGATGATTCGGGGTGAGAAACTTGTGAAGCGAAAGGATCCCCCATCTCAGCCAAGCAACAAAGGTAAACAAAAAGGCCCACAGCCTTTTCAGGATGTCTAACACAGCAGTCAACCCAGGAAACTTTTCAGATGTAAATAGTATTATTCATAATAGACATTTAACTTGTATGTACAGCAATGTAGATTCTTTACTCAACAAGAAATCAGAACTAGAAGCAAGAATCTCTGTGAGGAACCCAGACATCATAGCCTTAGTGGAAATATTTCCAAAGAACTTTTTTCATCCAGTTGATGATTGTGAACTTCAGATTGGTGGATACAATATGTTTTTGCCAGCAGAAAGTCAGAGAGGAGTTATAATTTACTGCAAAAAGAACTTGCAATCAAAGCAAGTAGTTTTCAAAGACAGTGACTTCATGGAAAGTGTATGGTGTGCAATTTCATCAGGATCAGATTATTTTCTCTTTGGATGTGTCTACAGAAGCCCAAATAGTTCGGACCAAAAAAATGAGGCTCTCTTGAAACTCTTTTATGAGATAGGAAATTCTCCTCACACAAATATATTCATTGTTGGAGACTTTAACTTACCAAAGATAGATTGGGATATTCCGTCCGTATCTGGAACTGGAAATAAAGAGACTTTGTGGAAGTTCTACAAAATCTATATCTTTCACAACTTGTGGAAGAGCCCACTGGGATGAGAGACGGGCAGAAGTCCAACGTTCTAGACCTCGTCATTACAAACCAAGTAGACATGGTCGACTGTTTAGGGATATCACCACCGATTGGTAAAAGTGACCACATGGTGCTAGATTTCAGACTATTTCTGCCTGGTGGAGTAACAAGTGTACCTGTAACAGAACGCTTTGCATTCTTCAAAGGAGATTATGAGAGTATGAGGAAGCATTGGAAAGTAAAAGATATGTTTGTTTCAGCAATGGTGGAGGACGGTGATGTTAATACGGATAATGACATTCGTGTACATTGCTTGGAAGAGTTAACAGCCAAGTTTATACCAAAGGTCAAAGCCAGGAATAATCAGCAGCCACTATGGATGAACAACGATGTACGTCAAGCAATCAAATGTAAACATAAAGCTTGAAACCGTTTCCAAAAATCTAGAAGTGAGTCCTACAGAGTATCCTACAATATAGCAAAAATGAGGCAACCGATAAAGTAAACATAGCAAAGAAGTCATTTAAACGTAAGCTGACCTCAGAAATAAAATCCAATCCTAAAAGTTTTTGGAGATATGTTCAAAGTAAAAACAAATTTAGACAGGGTATTGGTGACTTGGAAAAGCCTGATGGAACCATTGCAAACGATAATGCAGATAAAGCAGAAACACTGAACTTATTCTTTGCATCAGTCTTTACTAAGGAGGATTTATCTCTTGTACCAGCCCTTGATCTAAGGATTTGTGACAAGCAACTGGATACGGTCTGTTTTAATTATGAAAATGTCAAGAAAGCTATCATGAGATTGGACCAATCAAAATCTCCTGGACCAGACAACATTCACAATCGCATCCTGAAGGAATTAGTGGATGCCATTTCCCAGCCACTTGCCCATCTTTTTAACAAATCTATGTCGAGTGGTGTGGTATGTGACTCATGGAAAGAAGCCAATGTGACTCCTATTTTTAACAAAGAAGATAAAAAGAAACCCGGAAATTATCGTCCAGTCAGTCTAACCAGTTCTCTTTCCAAATTAATGGAGACCATTGTACGTGATGAAATTGTCAAATATATGAATGAGAACTCTCTGTTCACGGAGGAGCAGTACGGATCTAGATGAAGTAGATCTTGTGCTACACAGTTGCTAAATGTTTCTGAAACCTGGACAAAGGAATTAGACAACAAGGGAAGTATTGACTGTATCTACTTGGATTACAGCAAGGCCTTTGACAGTGTCCCACATGCTAGACTTCTGAAAAAATAGAGGCCTACGGTATAACAGGTAATCTGCATAGATGGATCAGGTCTTTCCTGACTGGAAGAACTCAGCGGGTAGTCATAAACGGTACCTCATCGAGTGCATCAAAAGTTGTCAGCGGCGTAGCTCAAGGAAGCGTGCTGGGGCCGACACTGTTCTTGTTGTATGTTATTTACATTCCAGATATTATATGTAACACTGCATCAGAAGTCAAACTATTTGCAGATGACACTAAAATCTTCTCACCAATTCACTCTTCATTGGATGGCAGAAATCTACAAGCAGATCTAACAAAGCTCACAAAATAGTCCCATCAGTGGCAACTACCATTTAATCAGGAGAAGTGCAAGGTACTCCACTATGGTCGAAGAAATCCTTGTTATGATTATTTCATGTCAGACGAAGATACACCTATTCCTGCCGTTGAAGTAGAAACACACCTTGGGATAACCTTTGACCAGCAATTGAAGTTTTCACGTCATGTGGATGGAGTATGTGTTGCTGCAAATCGCAAGCTAGGGATTATCAAGCG
Organism: Strongylocentrotus droebachiensis; assembly: GCA_035222895.1. Lineage (NCBI taxonomy): Eukaryota > Metazoa > Echinodermata > Echinoidea > Camarodonta > Strongylocentrotidae > Strongylocentrotus > Strongylocentrotus droebachiensis. The sequence continues at coordinate 8,894 of JAVYIG010008803.1, read as the reverse complement.
GACATTTTCTAATTTGGACAAAACGGGCTTTATACATCTATACAAATCAATTATAAGACCAACACTCGAGTACTGCTCAACGGTGTGGCATCCTGTATTGAAAAAAGACAGCACGAAAATAGAAAAGGTACAGCGTAGAGCAACTCGCCAAATATACATGCTACGACACTTGAGTTACGAGAAGAGACTAAAACATCTCTACTTACCATCTCTTACCTACAGACGCCACAGAGCAGACATGATACAGATATACAACATAATGCATGGCCTAGATGAACTGGATCTAGCACACTTCTTTGACCATCCAACTGATAATAGAACCCGTGGCCATCGATACAAGATCGTTAAGAAGAAAGTCTACTCGAAGCTTAGACATGGATCATTTTCACAGAGATGTATCAATAAATGGAACAACCTCTCATCTGTAGTTGTGGAGAGCAAGTCACTAAACAGCTTTAAATCCAATTTGTTGAAATTTTGGTCGTCAAGAAAAGATCAATTTGACCCAGAGGAGTCATTCGCTTGTCCATGTTCGTCAATTGCTGTATAGCGCCACTAAACATGTGTCAAAATATGGATTCTTCATCCGAATGTCAACGAGAGGCAAATAAGTTTTTAACTTTAAATGCCTACTTCCAAGGTATTTATATTAAATGTTCGATGTTAATTTTTTTGTAAAAGTATTTTTGATCTGTTTATGTAATTCAATTTGGTGGCCCCTTTCTATAAGTTTCTCCGTGGTCACCAAACCATCATTGTGTTCTTCTAAATTCTTGATGTAACTTATGTCATTGTATATATATTTTGATGGTTGAACAAATAAATAAATTTAAAAATTGCTGAAAAAAAAATTGAAATTGAATTGAATTGAATTGAAAAAATTAACGTTTCGCTGGTCTACCACAGATTAGCTGCATGATGCGGGTCATAAGGACAGGCCGCCTTCCTTTTGCTGTTCGGGTGATCTGTAATCTGGCCTATTTAATTTGTCATAGTCTTCACTACTGCACCGCAATCGTCCCCAAACCTAACAAAAAAAAGGGACAGTCCCTTTTGAATTGTAAGGTATGTATTCAAGAAATGTTCCTTATTCTGTTTATTCTGTTTTGTTATTTTGTTTCCTTTTCACATGAAGTTTGCAGCTCATTTGCATAGCTAAATATTCTACCGTTTTCAGCACATTCAGCAGTTATTTTACAATATCACAAAAATAAACTACAACACAACACATGAATAACAATTTCTGTTGTGTTTAAAATACCAAACTTCCTCAACGCGAAGAGTACGAAACAAATTCTGCAGAATACCCGTCCAAATGCGCATTAAAGGAACTATATCCCATTTGAGGGGCCATAAAATGAAAAAGTAAAATTCCAACGGCATTCGAAAGATAATCCTAATTTAGAACTTCCCTAAAAAATGGGGGCTTGAAAATGTCTTAAAGTGGGAAAACAACGATTATTAGTTGTCAAATCGACTTAGGAGCTATAGTAGTAGTAGTCTGATTTTCAGACCATTGTACCCAATGGTCGTACGTTTTATCCTGCGCAAAGATTCAATCAGTTTAATTTTGGCCATTACAAGAAGTGGGTTATCGATGTAGACAAATGCTCATGGACCCTTTACAGCTCATGTTACGTATGCTATTAGCAAATAAGAAAAAAGCCAGTCAGTCACTCAATAGTGTCTGACAGTAAAGTCTAGCAAGTAAACAGGTTTCTTTGCATAATTTGAATATTAGGACAATGCTAACGCTTAAATTTCACAGATAGGACATTTATGACATATTCATAATTCCTGCAAAGTTCTACAGAATTTGATGTTGGCTGCAAAAGGGACATAGTATCTTTAAGCGTTTGTGTCACAAATAGAGGCATTACGTTTCTGGGTCTGTATGAATCCAATGTAAGAAAAATACTCACGTTTACCGAAATTTCGTCCGAGATTATAACGACTCTGTAGATTTAAGCAGGCCTTCACGAATAAACTCACGTGTGTGAGAGATCGGACTCTCAATGTACGTGTAATGTATCTGTTGTGCTGTACATGCCAATGCAATGTCTAATCCAACACAGAAAGTACACTGGAATAGAAATTAGGCCTGCACCTAACCGGGAAAAATGCCTCCTTTTCTCTTGTCCCGGATGCTAGTCACATATCCATGACAAATCAAACAACAGGATGCCAGCGAAGGCCATGGGATCAAAGTACAAACAATTTTTTTATTTTTTTTATTTTGCTTTCCAAAACATATTTCTTTGTTTCCTCTCATTGTGCAAGCTTATACACATTTACAGATTGCCAAGTGTGAGAGTCAGAGAAACGAGACCGTTAGTATTAGTAGAAGTCGTAGTAGCAGTAGTAGTGATGGAATTAGTAACAATAGTAGTTATATGAGTAATAGTAGCAGTGAAAGTAGTAATAGTAGAAGTATTAGTAGAAGTAGTAGTAATAGTAGTATTAATAGTAGCTGAAAAACCTGCCTTATCAGCGGACGTAAATGTAGCAGATCCTATTTTGAAGGAATGGGCCGTAAAAATGAGCTGGTAAACATAAGAATGAAATACTCCTGACTAGCACCCTGTTGAAAGCTTGCAAGATAAGGGGAGAACCATCAAATTGCCTAACAATTGTAAACCCCTTGTCCATACTGGGAGTCGAGGCGGTTTGAGGACGGGGGTTGGGCCTGAAATTTTTGTTATACGATTTATGTAAATATTTAAAGCACGTCATTCATATGACTACCCGAACAATAAGACAATTGACGAATGTAGAGGCATACATATAATATCTACATACACCGGTCAGTATGCTATTATTAAGCAAGATTGATAGGGGGTGTTCGTGTTTTCACCCCAAATCAGTGAAATCATACTTTTAGTTAGTGATACATTATGAAATTTGGTTTGGTCTGATCAGCATACAAGTATACATCAAAAAGTAACACAAATTATTATGAAAATAACAATGATCTTAAGTTATACACAACCGAAATCTCCCAAACTACACCTGATGGTAGTCTGATATAACCTGGTATGCCCCAGATACCAATCACCCCATTTTTTTTAATGTGGGAGTCTGACAATTTATATCGGTATATTTGTATATTACTTCTAAAAAAACGACTATGTGCTACTATTATCATTACTACTATTACTACTACTTCTACTATTAGTAGTACTATCTAGAATGCTGAGAAGTAGGTAAAATACGTGTATCCATGCTTTCGTTCACGGACGGCCTATAGCACCTGTCTGATTACATAAGGCATTTCATCTCTTTTAACGCTTTTGGATAGCCCCCCCCCCCCCAGGTATGGTGGACAAAATGCTACAGTGTTCCAAGAAACCATGGAAACCGAATCGGTCCACAGCTTCTTCTCTGTTTAGTATCGTTAATCAATCGGTGCAGTCCGAGTGACATAGCGCCATCTACGGGCGTGACTGCAGTCTTGATAGGTTGAGAAGTGGGAAATTATATTTAGTTGTTCTTGTTTTGTCCGCGTAATTCATTATTTTTTTTAGCAAAGGCCACGTTTTAATACTGAGTCACAGGAGGTGAAGAATGTTAGCACTTAATGAACATAGCTTAAAGGGCATTCGCATTCCATCCCTTGTAATAACTTCATTTGTAAGAAAGCAGACAAATATGGGAAATTGAATAGCAAAAGCTTGAAATGAATCGGACAAATAGTTATGAATTTTCAAAATATTGAGATCCCTGTAGCTGTGCGAATCTCAAGTTTGCAAATTAGTTAGTGGATTGTGACGTAGTCACGGAAAACCCTACCGTTTGTCGTCTACAAAAAAGCAATTTTTTTTTTCGTTTACGTGCATTCTACCTTGGGCTACTACTCAAAATGTATTATAAATAGTATATTGTTATAGAAAAGACCCCCTTGAATCACACATTTCGAGGAGAAAAAAACTTGGTTAGTTTTCCGGTTCTACATTACAGTGACATACCGTTTAACCAAGGTTTCCATACGTATCTATAGCCAATGTATCTATAGTGATTACAACTTTTAAAAACATCATAGTTTTCTGCCTGATCTCGTTCACTGCCACCACTCTGCTTCTTTGATCTTTCTCCTTCTTGTAAAGTTGTTTGCTATTGATGTTGGATTTCAATTTTAAAGATTTAAATTAGAAAAGCCAGCTTTCTACGCATAGCTTACTACTGGATAGAGAAACAGATCTGATTATAAATGGAGACAATCCTTAACCCTTACTGTACTGTGGGGGGGGGGGGGGTGGGAGGCTGGGAGCCCCCCCCCCCTCGACATTTTCAAAGATTGCGCCGCAACCGCTTTGAATTTTGAATTGTCGTTTCATGAATTTTCTCCTCAAGTCTTACGCACATTTGATACCATTTTCCTTGAAATCGGATATACCTGTAAAGTATTACATAACAATTAGTATGCGCATGTCATCAAAAATATGCTATAATTTGCATATATTCATGTACAAGCAGAAATGTGAATACAGCTTTAGATGTATTTCTTCCAAGTGGGAGATATGGATTGATATCAAATTGTTTTTATATGTTTCTTGATGTATTCCAGAACAAAAGAATACATTCGAAATAAAACAATAAGAAATGAAAAACAATAAAATACAAAAGAAAATAAATATTTGAAAATCGCATCGAATTTGCATAAATTATCATTATTAATTACATCAAAATAACTATTTTGTGTAAGAAGAGAAGTTTCATAAGAATAATGAGTTCCAATTAACATTCAAAAAGTGGAGTCTGACAATTTTTGTAATGATTCTAGTTCCCTGTATATTTCCAAGTTTGATATCCATGAATGCGTATTCATAATTATGCAAATTAACCTATGCATTTTCAAATATAATACAAATAATGTAACCTCATGAATTTGAGATGAAAGAAACATTTATTCAAATCATTTTCAACATTCTTCACAGACGTTCTACAGACAAATATTTGGAGTTTTCTGTAAAATGCATAACATAAGCACTTTGCATGATTAATTAGGCTATAACGACAAAAAATTGGATATTTTGAAAAAAACTAATTATACCATCTGGTTCCTTACGTAAATATCTACAAACATTTTCTTGTTCATCGGACTTTCGACGGCCGAGATCATAGGGGGGGGGGGAGGGGGGGGGAGGGGGGGGGGGGGCTCCCAGCCCCCCCCCCCCCCCCCACCCCAGTCACGAGGTGCTCAAAATAGCCCAGTACAGTAAGGGTTAATAAAGTGTGCATCAAGCTACGAATCCAAGGTGCAAGTCCCCTAAACAATTAAGTCCCAAAACAAAGAATATTGTGTCGCTCCTCTTTTACTTTGAATCAAACCACACCATGTCATTGTCTAACAAAATGTTCGATTTTTCTGAGAAACTTTCGTTATTTGAACAACCATGGATCGTCTACCCTTCATATTTATGATATATTTGTACGTGCTCTGCACCTTCACTTCATGCTGGCAACCTTCTGTTAAATTTATTGAAGGATGATTACCCTTGCCAGTCGTCTGTGTCTTGATCATTTATGTGCTATCAAGAATGATTCTGTAGTTTGTATACATTGTCCTGTCCTATCTTACCTGTGCCCATTATATCATGACTTCGTTAAAGTTCTGCTGACTCTGACGTGAAAAACAATTGCAGCAGTAACACGTTAGAATAAGGACTCAGATTGGGAACCATTGGCCCAGTGGTATGAGTAGGTCATTGGGCGACAGAATGACGGTGAAGAACATGCTAATTTATCTTTGGCATGTGTCGTGCAATCAGTGACGGTGTTATGTTTGACATCAGGTCCATGTGGAAGTAGAAATCTTCGACATCAAGGGTAGAGGGAAAGCGCAAATCTGTCTGTACAATACAGCGCTCGGGTGAATACTTTACACCCCAAGGACAAAAAACCTCAGGTGAAAGAGGAGACGGGAATCCCTAAATCAACCTTTGAATACACTATGAATATGATGGACAAAGAAAGAGGACAAAAAAAGTTCCTCATTCTACCCTCAACAAATGCTGTGGTAGACAAAGGAACATCCCTTCACTGCTACAATGTAAAAATGTGTAGAACAGGTGAATATGCATGTGACACATGTTCTACACATTTTTACATAATAGCAGTGATGTTCCTTTGTCTACCACAGCAATCGTTGAGGGTAGAATGAGGACTGTATATTTTGTCCTCTTTCTTTGTCCGTCATGTTCATGGTGATACTTTACACCCCAAGGACAAAAGCCCCCGAATATTTACCCCATAGGATGACCCCCCTCCCCCGTGGACAACTACCCGACAGGACAATTTACCCCCAAGATTGCCGAAGGTAATCGTCCTAAAACCGTTTTAAAAAAAGAACTGAAACAACGAATGCGAGTGATTATAGATGCGACCTGCTACATAATTTACAAAAAGTGAATGCAAATGAACAGCCAAAAATATGAACGATATTGCGTCAAGGTAGATGTAATCGGAGACACCGCCACTTCATCAGACCAAGGATCAGACAGTGTCATATTCATGTACCTATCATGTGTAGTCTTGGTGACCATCTTCCTCACAAGGCATCCTATATAAAGCAGTCACCTTCATTAATAGGGACTTTTATACTTGCACGACGAGAACGTGGACTCCGACGTGTGGCATCCTTTTAATGCAATGTGACGTCCTTTTTAGGCACTGACAGTGACGTCACATTGCCATAAAAAGGGCGTCACATGAGCAGTCCACGTTCTCGTCATGCACATCTAAAAGTCCCGATTTTCTCTTTGTCTAGAACCTATATCGCCTGTGAGGTGATGAGAGTATACCGTTGACTAAAGTGAGCTATTTTGTGCTAATTTCTGTTCTTTATCTCCTGGACAGTGGTTTGTTATTCATGGCAGGCGCGGATCCAGGATTTTCCAATAGGGGGGGCCGGAAATTTGAAAATTGCACAGACCGTTTTTCAACTCAAACATACCAATACTAACAAGGTCATATCAGAAGCACCATACCGGTAATTTTTTTTGACATTTTCATCAGGGGGGGGGGGGGGGAGCTAAAGCCTCTTGCCCGAAATAGTAATTTTCTGGTTTCACAATTCGGCTAGTGAGCGAAGCGAGCTAGCAAAAAATTGAGGATAATATGTATTTGTGAAAGTGTTATTTATCAACAAAATATACGAGAAAAGTTATAACAAATTCATATTCGGGCAGCTCGCTGTTCCCCTCACCCCCCCCCCCCACCATTACGCGCGAAGCGCAGAAGCTTTAATGTTTCATAAAATTATTAGAGAAAGAAGAAGATTCGTTGTACCATTCTCGACTCCTAATCCTTGTCTGAATTTAGTTTTCCCCCCCCCCCCCCTGCTCACCCCACCCCTCCCGCGCGAAGCGCGGAAATTTTGACCTTTCATTAATTGATATTAGAGAAAGAAGACGATTTGTTGTACCATTCTCGACTCTTAATCCTTGTCTGAATTCAGTTTTCCCCCTCCCGCGCGAAGCGCTGAAGCATTGACCTTTCATAGTTTAATGAAATTATTAGAGAAAGAAGACGATTCTTTGTACCGTTCTCGATTCTTAATCATTGTCTGAATTCAGTTCCCCCCCCCCTCTCCCGCGCGAAGCGCGGAAGCTTTGACATTTCATTAAATTATTAGAGAAAGAAGAAGATTCGTTGTACCGTTCTCGATTCTTAATCATTGTCTGAATTCAGTTTCCATACCCCCTCCCGCGCGAAGCGCGGAAGCTTTGACGTTTCATTAAATCATTAGAGAAAGAGCACCGTTCTCGACTCTTAATCCTTGTCTGAATTGAGTCCCCCCCCCTCTCTCGCGCGAAGCGCGGAAGCTTTGTCGTTTCATTAAATTATTAGAGAAAGAAGACGATTCGTTGTTCCGTTCTCGGTTCTTAATCATTGTCTGAATTCAGTTTCCCCCCTCTGCGCGAAGCGCAGAACCTCAACGTTTCATTAAATTATTAGAGAAAGAAGACGATTCGTTGTACCGTTTTCGATACTTAATCATTGTCTGAATTCAGTTTCCATACCCTATCCCGCGCGAAGCGCGGAAGCTTTGACGTTTCATTAAAACATTAGAGAAAGAGTACCGTTCTCGACTCTTAATCCTTGTCTGAATTGAGTCCACTCCTTCCCTCTCCCGCGCGAAGCGCGGAAGCTTTGACGTTTCATTAAATTATTAGAGAAAGAAGACGATTCGTTGTACCGTTCTCGATTCTTAATCATTGGCTGAATTCAGTTTCCATACCCCTCCCGCGCAAAGCGCTGAAGCTTTGACGTTTCATTAAATCATTAGAGAAAGAGTAACGTTCTCGACTGTTAATCCTTGTCTGAATTGAGTTCCCCCCCACCCACCCCTCTCTCGCGCGAAGCGCAGAAGCTTTGACGTTTCATTAAATTATTAGAGAAAGAACACGATTCTTTGTACCGTTCTCGATTCTTAATCATTGTCTGAATTCAGTTCCCCCCCCCCCCTCTCCCGCGCGAAGCGCGGAAGCTTTGACGTTTCATTAAATTATTAGAGAAAGAAGAAGATTCGTTGTACCGTTCTCGATTCTTAATCATTGTCTGAATTCAGTTTCCATACCCCCTCCCGCGCGAAGCGCGGAAGCTTTGACGTTTCATTAAATCATTAGAGAAAGAGCACCGTTCTCGACTCTTAATCCTTGTCTGAATTGAGTCCCCCCCCCTCTCTCGCCCGAAGCGCGGAAGCTTTGTCGTTTCATTAAATTATTAGAGAAAGACGACGATTCGTTGTTCCGTTCTCGGTTCTTAATCATTGTCTGAATTCAGTTTCCCCCCTCTGCGCGAAGCGCAGAACCTCAACGTTTCATTAAATTATTAGAGAAAGAAGACGATTCGTTTTACCGTTCTCGATTCTTAATCATTGTCTGAATTCAGTT